>JBBPLF010000251.1:0-39752 GCA_038089615.1 Aureoboletus auriporus
GAGATGAGTTACCACCATGCCGACCATTTGACCATGGAGTAGACCTTGACTCTACCTTTGTACCAAAAATGGCCAAAGTATATCCCTTGAATCCTAAGGAGAAAGAAGCCTGCAAGGATTTCATCAATGAACATCTGAAGTCCGGGAAGATCGTCCCATCCAAATCCCCACAGGCATCCCCATTCTTCTTCGTTCCAAAGAAGGATGGATTTGTATGTTCATGTCAGGACTATCGATACCTCAATTCCCATACCATCAAAAACGCTTATCCACTCCCCCTCATCTCCGATCTCATTGATCAACTCAAAGGATCGTCCATTTTTACTAAAATGGATATCCAATGGGGATACAACAACATCCTCATCAAACCACAGGACAGATGGAAAGCTGCGTTTATAACACCCATGGGACTATTCAAACCAACTGTAATGTTCTTCAGCATGTGCAACTCCCCAGCAACGTTCCAAGCCTTGATGAACCACACCTTCGCAGACCTTCTTGCCGAAGGATGGTTAATCATCTACTGTTACGATCCAGGTTGGCACCCGGAATATCCATTTTCTTTCATCATTTCCCTTCACCTCTTCGCTCAATCTTCTGCCTTGCATTCAGAGGAAGAATGTAAACACCTTGCATTCAGAGGAAGAATGTAGACGCCTAGGACAAGGGTCTACCCATCACATTCGCTTACACGCCTCACCCGCCTTACAAACGCCTGACGCACCGGTCAAGCCACACCCTGACAAACGTCCCGACAAACACTTACACTTATCTTCCTTTCCCCACTAAACCTTTGTAATTCTCTTTACTTCCGACTGGAACCGCCTGGATTTCTTCAGAAGCCTTCGGAACCGTGTTCACATTTTGTTCCTTTATCTAAAGTCTTCTCTTCCGACTGGAACCGCAGGAGTTTCTTCAGAAACCTTCAGAACCGCATTGTCTTTCATAATGGACCAATCCCTTCTTGTCATCATATCTCCCGATGATGACTCGCATCTCCCGATCCCATCTAGATTACCCTGCATTGCCTTACGCAGCACGCGCAGTCCCCACTGCCCTATGCAGCCCGGATAGTACGCACCACCGTGCTGTATGCATCACCTCGCACAGCACACATTGCCCCGCGCAGCATACATAGCTCACGCATTGCTTCACGCAGCACATACTGTGGCTACTGCCTTACGCAGCATCCCAGCCTAGTATAAGTAGTCTACCCTCTTCACTGGCATTTCCCCAGCCAGTTCTACACACTTGGATGTACTTCTCTCCTCTAGTACTTTCCTATGCAATGTCTGGTCTCCCGAAGTACTTGTGTGTGACAATGCTTTGAGGTTCCTCGTCACACCCACGTCTGGAGCCATGTATCAAGTGCTCTCAGTTCTCAAGAAGCGCTAGAGAGAGCGGTTATATCCTCAGCATTATTTGTCCAACGATTCGTTTGCACGATCTAACGACGGCAAATCAACGAATCTAACAGATACACTTTGGCTACCTTTGGGACGAAGGTGCTATCGAGGTCTATCCTGTGATCAAATGATCGGGATGGGGGGGAGTTCATCCCCTTCTCTTTTTGCAAAGACGTCCACGAGGTCTTTATAGGGTTCAGGAGTTCCATTTCTTTGGTTATCTCTTTTGCTGTGATTTCAGTAGCAATGGTGGTTTTCCTTATGGGGTAAGCTTCTTCGGCTAGTTTGTCTAATTGTTTCTTCCATAGGTTGGCGATCCTTGTGTTGGGGTTCATTCTGAGGTATCACACAAGATATCTTTGACAGATTGCTTTTGGGGAATCGTGTTGTTTGGTGGGAGGTCGATTTGGTAGTTTGACTTTTCCAGTCGTCCAATCGATGATAGGGTTGTTTTCTCTAAGCCAGGGCAATCCCAGTATTAGGTTTTCTTTTCCGCAGTTTAGGATGAGAAAGTCCCTTTTCTTATTGATATCTTTGATTCGGATGTGGAGGGTGACTTTGTGTCAGATTATTCCTCCTTGATTTGGTGATCCATCCATGTTCTGAGCTTTTTTGGGTTTGTTCAGACAAGTCTGTGTGAATCCTTTCTTTTTTACGAGGTCCCAGTCTATGAAGTTTCCTGTTGCCCCACAGTCTATTAGGGTGAAGGTGTTGACGATTTGGTCGTTTTTTTGTTCAAACAGGGAAGTAGGGATTTGGATTGATTCTCTATTTTGTTCGGTCAAGAAAACAGGGGCTATTACATTGGGAGTGGAAGGCATTGACCCTTTCCTCCCCTTTAAAAATCCTCAGTGGGGATTTCTTCTACTCGGGCCGTCGTTTTGGCATCCACTTTGTTGGTATCATAGACGATATCGAGTGTGTGTATGATTTCATCTTCAGAAATGCCTTTTGCTTTCAAGGCATCCTGGTGTTCTTCAAGTTTGGTCTTTCGGACCTTCTCGTTCCTTGCAGGGTTCCTCTGCGGGTGAGGAGGGGCCTGGTCACTTCTCTTTGGCTCATTCGAGCATTTCTCATGAGTATGGTTGCACGTGTTGCACCCTACTCAGTGGCATATGAAACACTTGTTGTTTCTTAAGTGTTCGGCCTTCTCAGTGGGGGAGAGCCAGGTGTTGTTCACTTGTAGTGCATCAACATCCATGGCATTTTGATCTCTAGGAGGGTTCTTGCTAAAGATCTTCACTCTCCTTCCCTTGCACAAGCTATCAATCCTTTTGTTCTGGGCATGGAATACTGCAGAGAGTTTAATCCATTCTGCAAGTGAGGTGGGGAGTGGGTTTATGGATAACATCTTGGTGGAGATATCCAGATCCAGCCCTTTTAGGAGGTAGTTGGCTTTGGTTGCTTCATCTTGTATTCCCGCTATGGCCTCCGTGGCCTGGAAAGCAGTGATGTAGTTGGTATATCCAGCATCGTCTTTCCCTTTCTGTGACAACTTGTCCAATTGTTTCCTGGCTTGGTTTTGGTAGTCGAAGGGGAAGAATGTTTTCTCGAACTTGTCTATTAGCTTAGCAAATGTGAAGTCGGTTAGAGACTTGTTTGCTAGTTGGACGTAAATGGACTTGGAGAAGGCGATTCCTCGGCCTTTGCTCATTTTGGCGAGGGTGGTTAGGATTCATGCATTGTCGTTGTAGAACTTTTTGTTCATGTTGAAGTAGGCCGTCATAGCCATCTTCCATCTTATTGCATCTTCCAGTTTTCCAAAGAAATCTCCAGGTAGACCAGCCTTCAGCTCAGAGTCTTTGGTAAAATCAGACATTTCTATGTCAGAGTCTGGTTCTTCAATTTTTGGGGGATCAGGGACAGGAATTGGGGCATTGTCCCAGATTTCTGGTTCCTCAACAGGGGGTGGAGGAGCGAGAGGGGTTCTGGAGGTGGTGGTTTTGTCGGAGGAGTCTGATGGGGGACAAATGGTTTGCCTCCTTCAGGATCCTGCTTCGAAAGAAAAGAAATGGTGGGCGAATCTTTCTGTCAGAGGACAGAGATAGTTTTTGAAGAGCTAGTTCTTTTGTAATGCTGAGCATAGGAACCTGGCAAGCATACTCTCGAAGTAGCACAAAGACTTTGCGTGGGCGAAGGAGAGACTTGATTCTCACTACCCAAAGGCGCACACCTTGGGACTCGTGGATGCCAGATAACAACGCTGGATTGCGTAGAACTAGCTAGGATTTTACAGCAAAGACGGACTACTACTTATACTAAAGAAAGTGCTGCATAGAGCTATGCCCACAGCAGTTGGCAGTGTCCTGTGGACTGCGTAAGGCGATGTTACATAGGAAATGGACTATGAGGAAAGGCTGAGTACACAGCAGTGGCTATAGGATAGAAAGGGGACACGGGGCAATGTATGAGAGATACATAGCCGAGGAGAGGAAAGGCTGTCCATCAGAAGGAACACTAAAATGGAGACGTGGATAGGTGTCTAGCAAAGACACGGGGAGAAACAATAAGTCCGTAAATGTAGGGAAAAGAGCCATCATAGGGGAAGATTGTAACATATTCTCACATACAAGGGTCGTGTCTACATTCTTGCCAATGACTCCCTCTGTCGCTCCATCCTCCTCCACTGCCATGATCATGAATCTGCTGGTCATCCAGGTTTCCTGAAGACCCGCCAGCTTGTCTCCGCCGAGTTCTGGTGGCCCAGCCTTGCCTCTTTTATCTGAAAATACATTGAGGATTGTGCCATTTGCCAACAGAATAAAGCGAACACCCATCCTACTGTCCCTCCCCTTACCCAATATGCCTTACAGAAAATTTCCAACTTTGATTATGTCGAACTGTGATATTTTACCAGCGAGGCAGCCACTGAGGCAAAATCATTCCGCTCCCAAGCAGATGACTCCCTTGGTGTCACCACCTCCCAGGACATCTTGACTGTTAGGCCAGTCACCTCTGTGAAAGCATCACGCAACGCCAAAGCAGACCATGAGCTATCCTTTGCAGACTTCCTGCAGGCAAAGAACCATTACCTGCACTTTGCCAAAGCCATGAAATGGCCTGAGTCGCACCTAGATGCTCTCGCCAATTTTTTCTGGAACATCAAAACTCATCCTGTAAGAAGTCTGGACAATGGTGACCTTATTGTCCTGCATTATGCTTTCCACATCTGTCGTGACTGGCACAATAAGGCGAAATATGACCCCACCGGGCTTTTTGACATATCCGGCATCAACAATGATCTGATGACCACCATTGGATTTCAGGTCAACATGGCACTTCAAAATGAGGCTCTGTGCAAGGTAAGCCCCATTTCCTGACCCCATAATATTCTCTGACCACCACCCTTCCAATTTCTCCCCACGTGCCCCATTCATTCCACATCTCCCCATCTGCATCATTGGTGACCATTTTTCCACTGCCGTGACCCCCACACCATCACAGGTGACTGCACTCTCACCCCCTTGATCCCCACTCCAGATGGAGTCCCAATCTACACCGACATCCATGAGATACTCCCGCTATCCCTCCTCCTGCTCTGGAGACTCCAGCAAGTGATGGCGCAACTTGCGATCAGCTTCCCCACACCACTGCTTTCGCCACCCCCCAGGCTCGAGCACAGTGGCACGCACACACTCCCTATCCTCTCCCCCCAAAACCTCCCACAATCGCTCCCCCAACTCCTCCACAGCCTGTAAGTCATTATGCCCAGTATGCCTCGGCCGACAACCCCACAATGTCTGAGAATGCAATGACCCAAAAACGTGGGACAGCCAAACCACCTTTGCACACCGAACCAGCAAGGGCTGCATCGTCAATAATGACAGAAATACACTCTGCAGCGACTAGCAAAAGCCCAATGGTTGCTCCCATTCCCACACGTCAGTCAAACACCATTGCTCAGGATGTGGAGACCCTGGTCATGGAGCTCGAAAGTGCCATCGCGCACAACCACGCCCGGGCACCAACACCATATAAACCCATGGAATGGCTCCGCCTCCTTACTGCTGCTCGCATACATACCTGATATCCAGACATATATGACGGACTGTGCAATGGATTCACTGTTGGTCTTCCATCCCTAGCCTCTTCCTTCTCTCCTCCCAATAGCCCATCCATAATAGAGCACAATGCTGTCTTTGCCGAAATCATACATAAAGAATTTTCTAAAGGTAGATACAAAGGACCTTTCTCGCAATTGCAGATTGAGAGCATTCTCGGACCCTTCCAATCCTCCCCTTTATCCCTCATTCCCAAACCTGGCAAACCCGGCAAGTTTCATCTAGTACAAAACCTATCATTTCCGCACCTTCCTTTACCTACCCATTCCATAAATTCCTTAGTCAATCCAGACAATTTCCCATCCCCATACAGCACCTTCTTCATAGTCTCATTAGTCCTTTCCTCTCTTCTCCTAGGTTCACAGGGTGCGGTCAGAGATGTTGCCGAAGCCTATCAAACCATCCCACTCCACCCATCACAGTGGCATGTCCTTGTAGTATGCCTATCCGAATCCACCTTTGCAATCTATACCAACACATGCTTTGGTTTTGGCTCCTCAGGGGGATTATACGGCAACCTCACCAGTGCAGGTGCGGACATAATACGAGCAGAAGGCATAGGCCCCATCCTAAGATGGGTAGATGACCATCTGTTCATACGGATTCCTAGATCTCACCTTGCCAAATTCAATCAAACATGTGTGCAAATAGCCTTCCGCATTGCCACTAAAGGGGAATATCGCTTGAAGGGTGGCCGATCCTGGTTTGCTGGCTCTATCCTACCTGATGGCACAGTCAAGGAATATGACGAAGACTTTGCTTTCCCTCTTTGTGATTTATCACACCTTTCACCCTGTTCCCCCTGTGATATGTCTTTCTGCTACAACACCGAGGATGTGGACCACATATCCAACACTCTCGGGATACCATGGGAAGCATCCAAAGACATTCCTTTTTGCAGCACACCTACTTTCATTGGCATGACTTGGGACCTCACTAGCCAAACTGTTTGCCTCACAGACTCAAAACGAGCCAAATACATCAATGCCCTATCTGATTGGCAATCTTGTCGCACCCACACCCTGAGTGACATACAAAAACTGCATGGTAAGCTTGTGCATGCTGCACAAGTGATTCCTGAAGGCCGTCCATACATTACTAACGTCAAGGCGATGCTCTCCATATTCGGCACCCGTCCTTTCATGCCACACACCCTGCCATGTGGCACCCAAGACGATTTCAAATGGTGGCTCACCCGTCTTGCCCTTCCCAGCATCCCTACACCCATTCCCTTTCCACATCCCATCACACAACTCGACACCTTCTCAGATGCAAATTCCTCCTCAGGTATCAGCATTCTCCTCAATGGCCGCTGGTATGCATGGACCCTCTGCCCTGGATGGAACTCTGGAGGCTGCGACATCAGATGGGCAGAATCCATCAGTTTCGAACTCCTTGTCTGCACCATCCTCCATGCTGGCGCATCTCACCTCCATTTCCAGGTCCGAGGCAACAACATGGGCATCATTGGAGGATGGCTTAAAGGGTGCAGCAGAAACCGCCCCACCAATGAAGTCTTCAAACATGTATCGGCCTCCTTGGCTCAAGCCCACTGCACTGTCCACCCTCAATACATCCCTAGTGCCAACAACCCAGCTGATGGTCTTTCGCGCGGCATATACCCCCCCCTACATCTCATCCTCTTGCCAATCCCCATCCCTAAGTCACTCTACCCTTTCCTGCATGAGTATTGTGGCCCCTCCCCAAGGCAACCCTAACACGAACACTGCTTCACGCAACACTCTTGTCCGTGCTGCACTTACCCATCTCACCATCCCCTCAGTGGCATGCACTTCCCCCTCCATCCCCACCTGCCCTCATTGTCCAGCACACCTTTGTCTTCTCCAATGGCTTCCACATTCACCCAGAAACAACTCCTCCTCCCTATCACCCCCCAACATCCAACACATATATGATGTCATCTCACATGCCTGGGCGGACTCAACCAAGGAGACATACGGGTCCGGCCTCCTTGTTTTTCACATGTTCTGTGACCGCAAGGGAGTACCCGAAGCAGACCGAGCACTAGCATCCCACAATCTCATCGCCATATTCCTATCCACCCTTGCAGGAATATACGCTGGCAGCACCATCACCAATTACCTCTGCTGTTCACGCTTGGTACACCATTCACGGAGTTGAGTAGTCACTCAACCAGACTGAGACCGATGCTCTCCTCAAAGGAGCAAAGTCCCTCGCACCCCCTACCTCCAAGCACCCTCCCCGTGAGCCCTACACCATTAACACCATCATCAAAATCTGCTCACAGCTCAACCTTTCCACACCCCTGCATGCCATTGTATTTGCCTGCCTCACCACTCTATTTTTCACCACTGCACGAACAGGAGAGTTCACAGTCCGCAACTTAAATGACTCGACCCACAGAGGCACATCACAATTGCATTCCTCTCCAACCAGCAGGATCGAAATGGCAACAAGGTCATAAACCTTCACCTCCCTCGTACCAAAGCTGCCCCACAAGGAGAAGGTGTTCACTGGGCTACACAGGACAGTCCCACTGATCCTGTAGCGGCCATGTCCAATTACATTGTGATCAACAATCCATCCACCTCCGAACACCTGTTCACTTATCGGGTCAAATATCACAATGGACTCAAATCCCAACCCCTCACACGACACAAGTTCCCAAAAGAATTGGACATCACACTCAAAGCTGCTGGCCTCACACCCCTGAAAGGCCATGGCATTCGCATTGGCTCCATCCTCGAATATTTACTCTGTAATGTCCCTTTTGATGTCGTCAAAGTGAAAGGCCGCTGGGCTAGCAATGCTTTTCTTGCATACCTGCGCAAGCATGCCCAAGTTCTGGCACCCTACATCCAGGCCTCCCCTGCACTCCACCAGAACTTCCTGCAGCACACCATCCCTCCTATCTGCAGATAATCCCCTATTGTGAGTACCATCCGTCTCCTACCATGTTGGGTCCTGGTCGTTTCACTTTGTGCATCGCCGGACTCCTATTCTTCCATGGGATTGCAGCTCACTGGACCTGACAGGTACTCCTGTTCCAGGCTGGACAGCGCCCAGCGCTGCCGCCACCTTATCTCTCCTTTCTCCCCTCTCTTGTACATACATCCTTGTCATCATAGTCATATACATTCCACAATGACACACTCATTTCCCGATCACCACATGATGTCCAAAGAATATGGACTCCTTCAGCAAAAATATTGCATCCTTGAGCTCTGTGGATTGGGGTTTGCCTTGCAGCAATTTGAGCAGGTTATTGATGTGGTAATCCAATAATGGATATAGCTTTTTTGCTTGTCTCTTCTGGGATCCATCTGGTGACAGAGTTGCACAATGCTTTCCTAATGATGATGATCCCTACACATGAAAAAATTCATTATAGTTAGTGGAAATCGATGTATGTGGGCATACTTGTGACAGAACATTCTGATTTCCGGACAATCTCTCTGCCTGAGATGGCTGATGGTTAGCTGTGGAATCTTGACAGTCTTGTGGTCATTATAACGCATGCCCAGTATGCATTAATGAATGCTCACCTTTTTTCAGTGCCTTTTTCTTCTCCTCTAGCCACTTGTGTGCATTCTGAGCTCCCTCAGGTGCCACTAGCCATAGAAAGCTCGTGGGATCCCTTCCACTGCCAAAAGTGTCCAATCCCATTATGCAATCATGCACACTCTGATTAGGACTATTAGTGCGATGAATAAATAGTGAATGCAGCTTACTTTAAGGTAATCCGTGTTTACTGTGTCCAGTATCATACTGTCTTCAACAAGAAAATGGTTGATCGTGCTCTTGAAGTAGTTCAAGTATTTGAGAGTGGGAACTTCAGACATATCACGTGAATATTTGAACGAGTCATCCGAGTTGGTGGGGTAGGAGGTAGGAGTTGAAAAGGGACAGATGGACCAGTACTTGAAGATTTTGTGGTCCAAAAACACGTATTACATAATGCATGGAATTGCTTCCTTCCACACTGTCATTGGCAATTAAGATATTGTTGTCCTATTTGGCTACTACTCTGAAATCAAACTCCATTGCATTGCTGTCTCCATAGCCATGCATGATCTAGATCAAAACACTCTCCTTGTGGTCGTCCGCATTCAGGCTGCTCTCTCAGTTATCCCTCAAATTGTTGGGTGAAAGGAAGACTGGGCTTTGTGGATGCAGGATAATCTTGGACAAGAGCTGGTAAGTGATTCCTCATTTAAAAACAATGAAGGATACACATTCATGCTCATCCTTCAGCAAAAAATTCTGAAACCATCTATCACAAATCTGCAACCTAGGCTCCTAGGAAGCCTGAGGTGCCTACTCTACCAACATTTCATCTGTGGGTTTGGGATCGACACTCTCTGCTTCAAAGAGGTGCATGAAGATGATCCCAAAGTATCTGGCCCAGAATACGTATGTTGACATACTTCTGGAAATGATCCCTGAGCTTCAGGGAGGTGATTTCTGGTGGCAATTATTGCCACCATTCAGTGAGTCAGCCGTGCAATTGTTTCTGACATTTAAACTTCATCGCCACACAGTGAGTTCAAAGCTACCTGCACAAACCACCATTTCAACCAGGATCCCTTTGGATGACCCAGACCACAACTTAGCCACCATGCCTGTGCAGGATTCCCTGGAAGGTGAACATGGTGAGTTTCTGTTTTAAATAGGTCCATAATGAATGGTTTATAGTTCTTCCAAAGTGGGAAATGCTGGAACAACGGGTCAGTCTGGGACTGTCAGGATCAGGCCTACAACTTGCACAAGTTTGAAAAGGAAATGCGCAGAATTTGAATGAGAGGAACCATCCTGCAAGGCAAGAAAGGAGTCCAGGTCGCACCAAGTAATTGATAGCATTCATGCTGGCCCATCAATGATCTCCAGCCTCCAAGGTGGAACTGAAGAATCAGTAGTGCAGCAGGTGAGTGCTTGTCATATCCCGGATTTCATCCAAGTCCAACTCCAGTCACTGCGACGGAACTCCAGATATCCTGCGACAACTCCAGCGCAATCTCGCGCACTCAGGTATCTCCATTCTCTGGACTCTTTCATTTATACTTCTATACTCTTCTGATGTCATCTCGTACATACTCCATTTTACTTCTGTCACTCATCCCTAGTTTCCCTGACTGTCACTTTTCCCTGTTCCATTCTTCGTCTGTCATTCTGTACTTACACCTCCATTCTCCGTCTGTCATTCCAACCCTTATTCATTCTCGCTCCGTACCTACCTCCGAGATATTTACGCAACTCCGTACCTTAGACCCTTCCGCCCTCCATATATAAACCCCTCCATACTCCCTTTGTAACCTCAGTCGAATATCGAATTGAATAACCACCTTCCTCTTCTTGCTCTGACCTCCCGGTCACTGTCCGATCTCCACCTCCGTCTCCTCCTTCATTCCATTTGAGCCTAATGGTTTTTGTGACCTCCGACCTCCGACCTCCGACAAATTCGGGACCTCCGGGTTCAGTAAGGGTGCAGCACATACGCTGAAGCCAAGTCCCGCCGAGACTCCGCTCCAGACTTCGCCGGAGTTACGTCCATTCATATAGTTCTAACAGTATATTCGACTCTCACTTGCTAGAACCCGACATCCATGAACACTCGCGCTCGTACCAGAACAGGTACCAACGTCGTCCCCGCACTATCCCCTTGTTACAACCCTCTGTCAATGTTTGGCAGCAACTGCCGAGACCCCGAGTCCACTAACGACTTCCGTGGGTTCTCCACGTGACCCGCACCCTCCATTTCCCAAGGTTACCCTGAATCCCCAACTCCCGGAGCGCGGATAGTCTCTGCCCAGCTTGGAGGTGGTGATGGCGAGACAGCCAGTCATCACTCGAGCCAATGTGAGGCTACCTTCTGCACTCCCATTAACGACAACCCTCCTCCTCTGGACGATTCAGACTTCCCCGGAGATGACCCCTCTGATGATGGCTCAGACGGCCCCAATTGAGACCCCTTCAACTCCGAAGGCGACAAAGCCGCCCAGGATGTGCTCGCCCAGCTTGCTAGTGCAATCCAACTCCTCGCCCGCTCCGCTCGTAAGCCCTCCGAGTCTACTCCGCGCATTAAGGTCCAGGAACCGGACCAGTTTGACGGGACGGATCCCCACAAACTCCACGTTTTCCTGGTCTAGTGTGAGCTCAATTTCCAGGACTGGCCTAAGGCCTTTAGAACGGACCGCGCCAAAGTCACCTTCGCGCAGTCCTACTTGAAGGGCATGGCTCTAGAATGGTTCAAGCCAGATCTTCTCCAGATGGATGGGCCAGATGACTGCCCTCTCTGGATGGACGATTTCAAGGAGTTCGTTCTCGAACTCCGTACCAACTTTGGACTGCACGACCCCGTCGGAGATGCGGAACACCAGCTCGACCACCTGTCCATGAAGAATGGTCAGAGGATCAACAAGTACGTGGTGGAATTTAACCGCGTTGCTTCACAAGTCCATGGATACGGAGAAGGTGCCCTCCGGCATCACTTTTACAATGGCCTCCCCGATCGCATCAAGGATGAGATCTCTCACATTGGGAAGCCCCCCACCCTCACTGAACTCTGTATCCTCTCTCAGACGATTGACGCGCGCTACTGGGAGCGCAAATCCGAAATCAGTCGTCAAGTGAAGCCCACCCAATCCTTCTCCTCCTCCTCTTCGAAACCCGCCACATCCTCCAACTCCGCCCCCGCCTCCGCATCCAACTCCGGTGGTCACACGGACTCCAAGGAGTCCAAAGTCCGGACCGCCAACTCCGCCCCGTCCTCAAAACCCGACCTTTCCTCGAAACTCAGAAAGGATGGCAAGCTGACCACCGATGAACACAAGCACAGATTTGACAACAAGCTCTGCATGTTCTGTGGTCACACCGGCCACATGGCTAAGGACTGCTCGAAGTCCACCTCCAAGGCTTCGAAGGCTCGTCCAGCTTCGACTGCAACTCCGGACACTACACTGGAGGTCTCTTTGGAGACAAAAAAAATAGTCCGTGCCTCCCTGACTCCGCACAGGAAGGAGGTCGCGTTGATCCCCCCTGTGCACTCAAGGAGATTCGACTCAACGCGTCCGCTCTTTCAGATACAAAGTCTTTTATGCCCTCCGTCTCTCTCCTTTCGTATGATATCCCCGTTTTCTCTGCTCTTGTAGATTCCGGTTCCTCCGATTGTTTTATAGATACGTCCTTTGTCAATAAACACGCTCTTTCAACCTACTCCGTCCCTCCGTTGCAACTCCGCCTCTTCGATGGAACCTCAAACTCCGTGATTTTTCAAGCTGTCGACCTCTCCGTCCATTTCCAAACCAGTGATATCACTCTGACGACATTTTATGTTACTCTGCTGGATGGCTCCTGTTCCCTTGTTCTAGGACACAACTGGCTCACCCGCTACAATCCGTTGATTGATTGGGTTTTGAGCAGTATTTCTTTCTGTTCACCTGAACAGTCCTTGCCAGCACCCCCGAGCTCATCTCCGCAGCCTCCGGACTTGCCTCCTCCGGCTGACCCTCCCCCATCCGATTCACCACGCTTCTCTGACCACAAAGCTCCTCCGATAGCAATCATCAGTGCCCCCGCTTTCGCGCTGGCATGTCATCTGGAAGGATCTATGCAATTCAGCATGCAAATCCGCCCCCAAGGGAGCGATCTCCGCGCTGCCTCCACCAACCCTGAACCAGTCAATCTCTCTGGAGTTCCTCCGGACTACCACGATTTCGCCGATGTGTTCAGCAAGAGCAAGGCCTCTATCCTTGCCCCTCATCGCGAGCACGATCTAAAGATCGACCTCGAGGACGGCGCTTCCCCTCCCATTGGCACCACCTATTCCCTTTCCCCATCCGAGCTTGAGTCACTCCAGGCGTTCCTCGATGAACACCTTGCAATGGGCTTCATCCGCCCTTCCTCCTCCGCTCACGCTGCTCCGGTTCTCTTTGTCCGCAAGAAGGACGGTTCACTCCACCTCTGCGTTGACTTCCGAGGACTCAACAAAATCACGAAGAAAGACCGCTACCCACTGCCCCATATCTCTGATCTCCTAGACGCTCCGAGCCGTGCAAAAATCTACACTAAGATCGACCTCTGGCATGCGTACCACCTGGTCCGCATTGCCGAGGGCGACGAATGGAAGACCTCTTTCCGTACGCGCTATGGCTCCTACGAGTGGCTCATCATGCCATTCAGTCTTACCAATGCTCCAGCGGCATTCCAGCAGTTCGTCAATACCATCTTTGCTAATCTACTCGATGTTTGTGTTATAGTCTACCTCGATGACATCCTCATCTACTCTGAGGATATGGCCTCCCACAAGGAGCATGTCCGAGAAGTCCTCCGTCGTCTCCGCAAACACGGACTTTATGCGAAGCCCGAGAAGTGTGAATTCCATACGACCTCCACTGAATACCTGGGATACTGCCTCTTGCCCTCTGGTCTCACCATGTCTTCGGACAAGATCAAGGCTATACAGGATTGGCTGGAACCCCGGAAGGTCAAGGACGTCCAGTCCTTCCTTGGCTTTGCTAACTTTTATCGGTGTTTCATCCATAATTATTCGGACATTGTCATTCCTTTGACTCACCTCACTTGCAAAGGCACTCCGTGGCTTTTCTCCGATGACTGTCGTACCGCCTTCCAATCCCTCAAAGACGCCTTCACCTCCGCTCCTATCCTTACCCACTGGTCTCCGGACGCTCCGCTCATTGTGGAAACAGACGCTTCCAACTACGCCATCGCTGGCATCCTTTCACTCCGATGTCCGGACGAGAAGGTCCGTCCCGTCACTTTCTACTCCCATACGTTGACTGCTCCGGAGCTGAACTATGACACCCATGATAAGGAGCTCCTCACTATTCACGAGTCCTTCAGGACTTGGCACCACTACCTTGAAGGATCCAGTACCCCCGTCGACGTCGTCACCGACCACAAGAACCTCGAGTATTTCACCACCTCTAAACTCCTGACTCGCCGGCAGGCCCGGTGGTCAGAGTTCCTCTCTCAGTTCAATATGGTTGTCCATTTCCATCCCAGACACCTTGGCGCGAAACCCAACGCCCTCATTAGACACTGGGACGTCTATCCCAAAGAGGGGGATAAGGACTATGCTCGCGTCAATCCGCACAACTTCCGTCCAGTTTTCACTCAAGAGCAGCTCTCTTCGTCCCTCCGAGCGACCTATCTTGCAACTCCGGTCCTCCAAGCCAGCATGCTCTTCGATGTTGAACAACTCCACAGCGACATCCTCTCCGCTCTCCCCTCCAATCCCATCACTATTCAGCATCTCTCCCCTACCGACCCCGCCGATCCCCGTTGGTCAGTCGACTCCGATGGCTTCCTCCGTTTAGATGGCCAAATTTATGTCCCGGACACGAACGATCTCTGTCTCCGCGTCCTCCGTTACAAACATGACCACCCACTCTCCGGACATTTCGGTCAAAACCGGACTTTGGAACTCATAAGACGTGAATACCTAGATACAAGCCTTACGGACTCCTGAAACAACTCCCCATCCCCGAAAAACCCTGGAACTCCATCTCCATGGACTTCATCGAACAGCTCCCTCCGTCCTCCGGATATATTGTACCTCCATACTCGTTGTTGTCGATTGTCTATCGAAACAGTGCATTTTCATCCCCACTCGCGACACGATCACATCTCTGGAGTTAGCAAAACTGTTCCTCCTCCACGTGTTTTCCAAGCACGGAGTTCCATCCCACATCACCTCCAATCGAGGCTCCAAGTTCATCTCACATTTCTTTCGTTCTCTAGGCAAGGCCCTCGACATCCATTTACACTTCACCTCCGGTTACCACCCAGAAGGAGATGGCCAAACCGAGTGAATGAACCAGACCCTCAAGCAGTACCTCCGGATCTATTGCAACCACCAGCAAGACAATTGGTCCAAACTCCTGCCCCTTGCGGAGTTTTCGTACAACAACGCTCCGAGCGCAACCACCGGAGTATCTCCGTTCTTCGCCAACAAGGGTTACCATCCAAATCTTACGGTCCACCCCGAATGAGATCTCTCCTCTGCTCGCGCACGCGAATACTCTGTCGACCTCGATTCCCTCCACCAGTTCCTCCGTGAAGAGATGGCTCATGCGCAAGAGCGATACCAAGGCCCTGCGGATGCTAAACAGACTCCGGTACCTGACTTCAAAGTTGGCGACCAGGTCTTCGTCAAAGCCAAGTACTTCCGCTCTATGTGACCCTCTAAGAAGCTATCCGAGAAAAACTTGGGTCCGTACGACATCATCGCTCAAGCTGGTACTCACTTCTTCACACTCCGTCTCCCTGACTCCATGAAGTCCGTTCACCCTGTCTTCCACATCTCCCAACTCGAACCCTCCATATCCAACATCATCCCCAATCAGACTCAACCTCCACCTCTGGCAGTCGAAGTAGACGGTGAACCGGAGTATGAGATCTCCGAGATTCTCGACTCCAAGATCGATCGTCGACGCAAGACTTGCAAGTTACTTTACCTTGTGCATTGGTCCGGCTATGAAGGTACTGACGAAGAGTCATCTTGGCTACTCGCTATGGAGCTTGGACATGCCTCCGAACTTGTCCAGGACTATCACGCTCGCTACCTGGACAAGCCCGGACCTCACATTTCCTGACTGGACACGCCTTCTGATTTCAGACCCCGTCTTTGCCCGATGGCCTTCAAGGATTCAGGCCTAAGAGGGGGATACTGTCATATCCCGGATTTCATCCAAGTCCAACTCCGGTCACTGCGACGGAACTCCAGATATCCTGCGACAACTCTAGCGCAATCTCGCGCACTCAGGTATCTCCGTTCTCCAGACTCTTTCATTTATACTTCTATACTCTTCCGATGTCATCTCGTACATACTCCATTTTACTTCTGTCACTTTTCCCTGTTCCATTCTCCGTCTGTCATTTCGTACTTACACCTCCATTCTCCGTCTGTCATTCCAACCCTTATTCATTCTCACTTCGTACCTACCTCCGAGATATTTACACGACTCAGTACCTTAGACCCTTCCGCCCTCCGTATATAAACCCCTCCATACTCCCTTTGTAACCTCAGTCGAATATCAAATTGAATAACCACCTTCCTCTTCTTGCTCTGACCTCCTGGTCACCGTCCGATCTTCACCTCCGTCTCCTCCTTCGTTCCACTTGAGCTTAACGGTTCTTGTGACCTCCGACCTCCGACAAATTCGGGACCTCTGGGTTCAGTAAGGGTGCAGCACATACGCTGAAGCCAAGTCCCGCCGAGACTCCATTCCGGACTTCGCCGGAGTTACGTCCGTCCGTATAGTTCTAACAGTGCTACAGATTTCACATCACTTTGGAACCTGAAAATTCACTTCTTTTATTAGGTACTTGAGCCACCTAAGTGTGACGAATGCAATTCCCATGGACTACAGTGCCTCTGGCCATCCAAAACTGTTGGCTATCACCCTCAGAATACTCGACAGGCCTGTTCTACCTGTGTCTCACAGAGAGTCCATTATGAGATCACAGGTGGGTTTTTCTGTCCTCCACGCATCTTCCATTTTCTGAATAAGGCACTCAGGGACATTCTTCATTCAGTGTCCATGAGGAAAAGAAGCTGCCCCTCAACAACACAACCTCGATGAAATGAGGCAGCATCTTGCAGAGTTGACTTCACTGACAACGGAGATGGAGGGAAGGTTGAACACGTATGAACAAGAAAGGTCTGAACTTCTGTCCACCATTGCTGAGCTTCAGCTTCGGATCACAGAATTGAAGAAAAGGATATGTGTGCCTTAGGGTGCACTACCTTGCATCTGCCCACTCTGCAACCATGCTCTTGCAAATGCTCCGATGGAGAGTTTCCCCCATTTTTTCACTGTTCTCGCTGATCATTCTAGACTCCTGGACCGCCCCAAGCTTGGCTGCTGCTGTGGTGTTGGTGAAATGTAGTGAATATAGGCAATGACTATGTACTTTACCCATGCTTCCTGGCTTTCACTTTGTACTCATTTGGGAAAGGAGACACAAGGAATTCAGCTTGTTTTCAAGTCGTGTGTGAGACATGAATTTTATTGTCACCTATTCTGGGTTACAATTGCTTGAAGTGGCACACACCATACCATTGAA
The DNA here is from genome assembly GCA_038089615.1 of Aureoboletus auriporus. Classification (NCBI taxonomy): domain Eukaryota; kingdom Fungi; phylum Basidiomycota; class Agaricomycetes; order Boletales; family Boletaceae; genus Aureoboletus; species Aureoboletus auriporus. The sequence goes on from JBBPLF010000251.1 coordinate 17,537, forward strand.
GAACTACTCATCTCTCAACTTACATTGATCAAACATGGAATATATGTTCCTCAAATGCTCTCAAGATGACCCCCAGCTGTTCTTGGTGAATATTGCAGACATCAATGGCAGTGCTTCCATTCTATACCTGCTGAATGGTGGCCAGAGACCGGTGAATCCAATGCTGGGGCATTTCATTTCGCATATGACCTTTCGAGCATGGCTTTCCAGGTGTACTATCCAGATGGTTGGAAGACTTTAACAACCACGGACATAGAGTTTCTAGTGTGGCATCCTGCAAGGAACCATTCTGTCATTGATGTCACACCAGGTGGACTTCCATTCTGGAATCCTTTGAACAGTTGTGACAAATATAGATGTCCTTTCAAGTTTCAAACTGTTCCAGCACTCCTTTCTCACTTTCAATGCATGTTCGATGTCTGCAAAATAAAAGTCACTGTGCAACTTCCTACCTCTGTCCTGGGATCAGATGACGAGGATGAGTCTGATGCCATGTGTGTAGGAGAAGAAAATGTGGTGAGCTATCCAAATTTATTCTATTTGAGATGTGTTTGAAGCTGGACTTCAGTCAATGCCCCTACCCCTATCAGCCGGATCCCCAGAACATGGGCCAAGGGCCAGAACACCTTTGACAAGCACACAGGAACCAGAGGGACTACGAGCGGACACAAAAATTGAAGTGTCTTCCAAATCGAACACAATCAGAGAACTCAAGAGAAAGCTGTATTACCAACAACTGAAGCTCAAGAAGTGGAGGAACAGTTACTTAAAAATGCTGGTGGTTTGTGATGAAGTGCTGATCTGGAAGGAATGTGCACAGTGGATGAGGTTTGGAGCAGAGAAGAACCTGAAGGATTTGGGGATCGAGTACAATCAGGTGCTATGTCAGGCACAGTGCAAGGATGATGAACATGCCAAGGAGATTGCATGACTGAATGAAGCAATCAATGAGAAAGCTGAGAGCAGTGGAGGCCTCAAGACTGCCTCTAGGTTGATGGGCAGGATTGATGAGATGATACAGTTGCTGGATGACATGTATGTGTGCAGCATGTAAGTGTGTATTCCCCTGAATTGCTGTATAGTTGACAAGAACCTCCTTAGTTGCTTCTCCATAATGTGAGTATCTGGGAGCCCAGTGATGTGAGTATATGGACTGATGAGGAATCATAATGTAGGGTATTTCCAGTGATGACTCATTGTGGACACATGATGTGTGTCAAATGCACAATCAGGTCATGGCTTCAGGAAGCTGTTAACGCTGGGCGTCGGAACATAGCACAGCGAACACTCAAAGTAGTTCGGAGACTTGTTGTGGGCGAAGCAAAGAGGAGAAGTGTCTCACTACCCAATGTGCACACTTGGGGCTCGTGGATGTGCTAAGTAACAACGCTGAATTGCGTAGAACTAGCTGGGGAATACAGGCAAAGATAGGTAGCTACTTATACGAAGTACGAGCCTGCGCAATCCTGTGTACGCAGGCCATGCTATGTGACTGCGCACTGCGTAAGGCGATGTGCGCAGTATGAGCTGTACTAAATGAGTAAGGGAACACGAGCCATCATATAAGAAGAATGATGGCGAGGAGTAGTAGTCCAAATAAGGAAAGATGACTTATCAGGAGAAATACCGCGCGGGAAAGGAATACGTGAAATACCGCGCGGGAAAGGAAGGAAAGGCGACTTAACATGTAAAGGATTTCTAGAGAGGAGAAGAAGAGTGCCTTGTAAAGACACTAGGGGAAACAATAAGTCCATAGACATAGGGGAATGAAGGGTTATAAGGGAAAATCGTAACAGAAGCGATGAAGCCTCTGTGCCCCCAGGATGATGAACTAGGTCTCACAAGGGCTAGCTGTCTGATGTGCCACACTAAATATTCATGGGTGAAGGTTATACAAGTCAACAGATGATTACATCAGTGTCTGACATGCAACCCATTCATTCATGATGTGCAACTGGACCACATGGTATCAGATATCCTTGGAAGGCTTTCACAGGCAGTCCAAGAGCTCAGCAAGCTGACTCCTGGAGACAAAGATGTGGAAGAGTTGATGATGAAATATGGTGAAGATGGTGAAACAGAGATAGCTGAAAATCTCAGGAGTTGGAGGTAAAGGCTGAACTGCTGGAGAATTTCAATGTTGATAAGATTTAAAATGCTCTTTATAGGTGCCAAGAGGATTTGTAGAAAGAATTCAAGGGTTCTTTCTCCAATGATAGCACACAGGCTATTTTTATGAAGGCTGAGCATCTAGACTGTATGTGGAACATCAGCATGTGATCAGCACAATTTAGAGCACAGTACGTTTAATGAAACATAAGATACTACGTATTTGAATGTTTCTTGTAATTGATGCCCCCCCCCAAAAAAGATATACATGACTGCTTAGTGTTGTCAAGGATTGCTTCTGGTGCTGCTCTGAGTCTCTCCAGGGCTAGGAATTTTCAGCATCTGCTGAGGGTAAAGTACATCAACTGATAGTTTTTCTTTATTAATTTTAAATGGTATGAAACGACTGATGGTGAAGAGGGCATGCTGTCTTCAAGGGAAAGCACAAACGCAGATCTGTGGATCTTGTGGATCCATTAAAGTTCATCTGCAGCAGGTACTCATTTAAGTTGACTTGGTTTTCAAAGAATACTGGGGTGCACACTCTGTGCAGTTCCAGAGCTTATTACATTAGAAATTATTAATTGTAAAAGGGGGCAGGCCTTCTTTGCTGAAAGCAAAGTTGTGGTTCCGTGGATCCATGAATCCATCTGTGGCAAGTACAAATTAACCTGGAGTTCAAAGGATACTGAACCGTGAACTCATTGCCATCGGTCAACTGCCTGAATTGAAGTTGTATTTTCAACTGATCGTAATGGCTATATCCCCTGAGGCACATGTCCTTCTTCCCATTGTATAGGGAATGGATTATACAGCACAGAATTAGTTACAGTCAATTGAAAAAAGTAATCAGACATTGCAGCCCTACAGCATACAGTGCCTCTGGCTCACTAGTCATCTCAAGGTCAGGTCAGTACTTGATACTGCTGATACTCAAGTATGATGGTCAGATGTCTAGGTGTGGTACCCGGTGAGCACATCCAAGGCCCCAAGGGACGTGCTGGTGATGGCGAACGCATCTGTGCATGCAGTGGTGGGACACATGGTTGTGCGCACTTGTCCTTGTCTTTGCTCTTGGTTTTTTTGGGCGAGGGGACAAGGGATGCAAGACGCACTTCACAGCATAGTACGAAGGTGCATAAAAGCGGGAGGAGGACGTGTTCAAGGATGTTGTCAACGTGGCGTGTGTGGAATCACTGGGATGAATGCACTGATGTTGATGTTTTGCCCTGGTATTGCCCTGGGCATTGCAAAACAAAGCAATTATGCAGGAGGTATGTGAGGAGTGAGGTCATCATCCAATATGTGTACTGTCCATGTGCTGTGGGCCAAGAGCAGATGGTGTAGGAGTGGGGAAGATGATGAGCTGTATCTTATTGATGGGGTGGAGGATCATGTCTGTAAGGCAGGATTGTTACAATTTTCCCTTATGATGGCTCTTTTCCTTATGTTTATGGACTCATCATTTCCCCTTGTATCTTTGCTAGACACACTTCTTCGTCCCCTTTTTAGTTCCTTTTCTAACGGACAGCATTCCTCTCCTCAGCCATGTACCTTTGTGCATTGCCTCGTTTCCCCTTCCATCCACATAGCCTCCTTGCTGTGTACTTAACCTCACAAAGCTGTATAGCATTGCCTCATGCAGTCCGCAGTACACTGCTGACTACTACGATCATAGCCATATGCAGCACTCTCATAGTATAAGTAGCATCCCGTCTCTCCTGTAAAACCCCAGCTAGTTCTATGCAATTCAGCGTTGTTATCTGGCATCCACGAGTCCCAAGGTGTGCACCTTTGGGTAGTGAGAACAAATCCTTCCTCCGCTCATGCAAAGTCTCCGTACTACTTCGAGTGTATGCTTGCCAGGTTCTTGCACCCAGCATTACAAGAATTTGTCTGGAGTGAGAGGGGGGAGGACACCCTTAAGAGAGGCGTAGATTGCAATGAGTGATGGTGAGGAGCAGTATTTGGACAGTAGAAATCATGGAGTTTGTATGCACAAGATGAGAGTGCATATCCATAATTGAAATGAGGTTTCCAACATGATGGTGGTCCCAGTTCCACTCAGGATCATGCTGGTCTCTAGTTGGGTTCTTTTTGGTCTTTTTGTTCAGGGAAGGAGTGTCTGCAGTGGGTCTTTTGAGGGTACTAATGTGGGTGAGCTGCAGTGTTGACAGTGGACACATACATTCTTGAATTCCAACTGTAGGACAGAGTAGGTGGGCTCAAAGTTGATCAGCTGAGAGCCAATGGGAGAAAAAAAAGGACAGACTGATTGTAGCATAATCTTGTCCAAAGAAACCCAGGGATGCATGGTCAGTGACAGTTCAAGTCATGGCAATGGTACGAGCACAAGATCGTAATGTAGTATAAACATCAATTGTTGTTGTTGATTTTGATCGGCTGCATGAACAATGGGATTGATAGTTAGTTAGTTCCTCAGCAAAATGGAAAGGGTGTTGTGTTTCTGTATCTGACTTCACCAAAGGAGGCATCTTGTCAAAGGCCTTTACGGTCCTCGTTACAATGGGAAGAAGATCACAAAGAGTGATTGACTATGAAAGTCGACGAAGACCATCAGCACACCACAGCAGATGATGGTGATGTACCAAGCTACCTGAGCTACCTGAGCCACTTTAAAATGCTAAAGTCAAGGAATGGAATGTGCAGCAAGAGTCCCAATGCACTTTTGCGCTGCCATGCAATCTCTACAGCAGATCATTCCACCATGGGATCTGCTTAGCCATCCAGAGGATTCAATCAGCTATACAGAGTGTATTTGTCCTGTTCTTGTCTGTTCAAGGTTTTCGAGTGTGCAAACACATGCAAATAGAAATATGCATGCTGTGCTTTCAATCTTAGTTTCATCTTTCATCTAATGTCCCCATTACTGGGAGTCACCAATGTCACCTTCAATTGCCTGCTTTCAGGTGAAGACAGCTCATGCATGTTCAGGGTCAAGGTTCCCAATACCAAGAATGTTATCGCACTCAAAGATCCCATCAAGGAGAAGATGTCAGATGTACTTGACAGTGTAAATCCAACCAATCTGACCCTTTGGAATGTTTCCCTTCACTGTGATGACTCCCTTGACCAATGCATTCAGGATATAAAACTTTTGGACAATATCAAGTTGCACCCAGTGAAAAAAATATCCGGAATCTTTTCTGATGATGATCACCTTCATATCATTGTCAAAGTGCCACTTCATGGTGAGTTATCTGGAAATGCCCTTTGTTGCTCTAATCACAACTATTTAGTAAACATGCCACAAAATATGACTATCGTATGCTTGGTCTGGGGTAACATCATTAACTCCATGTTTGCGGTTGATGTCCCAATAATGGGGAAAGTTGTTCACCTCAAACAGGCCATAGGTTCTTGCACCAATGTGGAACTGCATTTGATGGAACTCTGGAATGTTAACATACCTGTGGGCGACCTAACTGAAGAAAGGATTAAAGAGCTCGATCTTGATGCCGAGGGATCCTTACATACTATGAAATCACTATCTGAGGTCTTTTGTGGGCTTCCTGATCCTGATTCACTTCATATTGTTGTGGGATCATGCAAGAAATCATCTGCCGGTGAGCTGCTCATCGAGTTCGTTTTTTCTACCAAATACTGAATTTCATATGCAGCTATTGAACATGTCAAGGAGGATGATATCTTGATTGACGTCATCACCTGTATGTACTCTTTGGATATCGAACAGCTCATCCAGTAATACCTTCCAAAAGGTTTCCAGCATGCCTGTCTCTTGCAGCCTTTGGATCCAACCCCTTCCACAGCTGCAAAGTCAAGCCAGTATTTTACAATTCAAGGCAGTGAATCAAAGAGGATATATGATGGTCGCTATAATATAGCCAGACCAGCAAACACAACCAGCCCTCCCATTCAGCTGTTCAACCCAGCATTCGCATACTTTTGTAGCAAGGCCTTTGATCCAGAATACAAAGTGCCCAAAGAATTCATGCAAGATATTGGTGGTTTTATGGTTATGTTCACTGCAATCCACAGCAAGGAAGCTGCCTGTGCAAAGCACCTCCAGCCTTTATTTGCAAAGTTAATTGGAAGGCCTGTTACCATCGCAAACTGTGATGGAACTATTCTGGATGTGATAGTGACCAGTTTGTACGACCAGTATCGGGTGTTTCTGCTCCTTGGCAAAGACAAAAATGAGTTTGGCAATGGGGGTTCAGACCCTTCTGTTCAGGCCTCCTTCTCCTTCCTAACCGTGATGAAACAAGATGAGGTGCGAGTCATGAGTCATGATATTTCCTGGTTTCCATTCCACTGATATCTGTATGCTAATATGCAGAATATTTGGGTTTGCGAGAAATGTTGCTTTCCAGTGTTCCTTATTGCCCATACTAGGCCATGGCTTACGATTATGAGCACCATCTTCACGTCGGAATGTGTTGTCCAGCAGCTTACCGACTTCATCTGGATACCTATTCACTCTGTCTGCAATGAAGAACAATATTTCCAAGTTGGGTGCGTCTTGTATGCCCTCAAAGAATCACTCAATTGATTAGATACGTGGTACAAGACTATCTTGAAAGCCTACAAACACCTGTCTGTTCACTCCCACTTCTTTCCAACTCCGGACACATATATGCAGGATGGTAAACTGGTGACGTTCACATACATGACACCCCTCAAGTGGGACGCCTCCTGCATGACGTTTTTGGCAAAGACTGGCAAGGATGGCGCAAGCCACATAGTTGTCAAGTTTGTCACTACGTACGGCATGGACACCCACCATGTGATGGCAACAGCAGGCTTCATGCCAAAAGCTTCTCTATCACGGCTTTATCAACATCAAGGATGATATACTGTCATATGGAACCTGTGGATGGTCATTATGAAGTACCTCGAAGGTATGACATTCCACGATGCAATGGAGCGTAGAAGACACATTCCTGGGTTTCCTGCTCGCCTCAGGGGAGCCATCGAGTGTCTTCATTGTCATGATTTTGTGTTTGGTAATCTTCAGGAACCAAACATTATGGTCAAGCCAGATGGGAATATGAAGCTGATTGACTTCAACTAAGTGGGGAAAGAGGGTGTAGTCACCTACCTGTTGTTCATGTCGCCCACTGTCAAATGGGCGAAGGGAGTAAGGGCATTGGAGTTGATTCGCAAGGAACATGACATAAAAATGGTTGCTTTGGCAGAAGCTAACTACAAGAAGTATAGCAAAGTAAACTTTCCGCAACTGTAGACCACTGAGAAGAAAGTATTTGCATGTTCAATGTTCAATTTTTCACATATGTATGATGTGGGTATGGAACAGCCAGTAGCTATTTTTCTTCCTATTTTGCACCTTTGTCATTCTTGTCCCTGAATTCATTGTGCTGAGGTGCAAAAATGTAAAAATCAGAACTTGGATCCGGGATTCTGAAGACCATGGGAGTCTTCTGACTTTGTCATTGGAATCATGGAATGTTCAAATGTTGACTAGTTTGTTCCCCCACTTCCCCCACCATGCGAATTTGAGTAGATATATATTTATCTATGGTGTCAACATACAGATGCCACCTATATCACTTTTATAACTCTTTAGGAATGTGACCAACTTCATGCATAAATAGTTGTTTTGATAAGGCATCATAAGATATTATGAATTGTTTGATCCCCAACTCCCATAAAGCGGAGGAGGGTTATTGCATTGCGAGAATTTAAGGTTACCTGCAAATGCAGTGTGAAAAAAAGAAGCTAAAAATTGTTAAGTAGCCCCGCTGTGTGCAACCATTTTCATTCAGCACACTAGGTGTATCCAATATCCAATGCAAGTGTTAACTCCACATGAATAGGACTGTAACTGAGTCTTTTCAGGTTTCATTGATAAATTCATGGTGTTGCACCCTGTCTTCTTGACGAGTCTCAATTACCACCTGATATTCCACATGAGACCCGTGATCACTCGATTTACTATGATCCGATATACTTCAACCTACCATGCACGATGACCCAGACATGATACATGACCTACAAGACATGGTACAGAACCCAGTCCCTATGCTACATGACCCAGGAGGGCACTTGGCCCATACCATACACCGGCATTATTGACCAGTGAGGCGTGGAGTCAAGCGGTTGAGGACAGCAGCCCCAGAACATTGGAAAACCCTGAGGATGTGGCAGATGGCGACAGGCATCATCCAGACACACCCATAGAGCCCCCCAATGATACAGCTGAGCACTATGTTTAGGTGAGGGAGGGAAAACGGATTGAGGCTAGGATGTTGAAGGTGTTGAGAGGGTCGAGGAAGCATGTAGAGGTGATGGGCAAAACAGTGTCAAAATGTGTCAAGCATGGAAGTCTGAGAAGCCTTCATATACTGCAAAGGAATGCACACAGGAATATGACCAGCCACAGGCAGAGTCGATGGATGCTGAGGACATTGAGGACAAGCCAGGAGGTGAAACTGACATTAAGCGGATCAGACACATGCAAAAAATGCAGATGTGAGGGCTGCCAACAACAACAACATACCAATACCATTTCCACAGCTACCCCCGCCTCGCGAGGCACCTGATGAGGCCATCAAAAGTTGAGACCAATCCCCAAGCCATGAGCTGGAGGGGGAGAGGTCTAGTCATGCGAGCTACACTGACCACAGTCAAAGCAAATGTGTCGGGAGTGTCAAACCATGACAAGGATGCTAGGGACCAAGCCAAAGAGCCACTTAACGTGTTAGAAGACATTAGGCGTGCAAAAAGAAACTCACCCAGAGGAGCTCAAGACAAGACACGAAGAGCATGTATCAAATGGTTTCCTCAGTGACACAGAACACCCAAAGGACAGCACAGACCAGTGCATCGATGAGACAAACGGATACCATGCAATTCCTGTATTCCACACCTCAAGCCTCAATGTCCCATGGGGCCCCTGTTGTCCATGTGGTCTGTAACACCCCACAATGCATGGCCAGCCTTCATGTACATGATGACACATTGAATGTTGTGTCGCATTTATTGTAATTTCCAGTAATTAACACAACGTAATAGATATATAAAACAATTTTACTACTGAGAATGCAAGCTAGAAATGTGAGCATGTGAATTTAGTGCTGTTTCTGTATTTGTCACTGCCAGAGGTTGGGCTCTGTATGATGCTGTAGCACAGTAGCAATGGGACAATTTGTAACATATACTTAAATATATGTGTACTAATAGATATATATGTGAGTCGGGGACTTTGGCACCTCTGCTTGCTACTAAGATAAATACTACTGGGGGCATCCTTGTGCTCCAGTGCCTGAAAAATGGTGATTGCATTGGTAAGTAATTCCATTTCCACCAGTGTGTTAGATTTTTACTTACGCATTTACATACATGTCTGAGCCTACTTACGTCTAATAACCTGACTGCTGTGAGCATTTCTACTACTGTTAAGATTTTCTTTCCTTTCTGGTTCTGTATCTCTTCCAGTTTCAAACCTTTTCTGATTCCAGACCTTCTTACATTCCATTTCCAAATCTCGGAACCACAACTCTGACGCCTCGTTATTACTGCAGTATAAGCTATTGTCATTTGATTGTATTCTGTAGTTTTGGAATAGTCATTCACTCCTCTGAATAGTGGTTCACTTTGAGCTGCCTCTGAAGACATTCTAACATTATTTCAAAACTTCTACACTCAACCTTTTCCACTACACTCTCATAGCTTTGCATTTGATGTTGAGTCCTTAGCTCCACCACTGTTACACGTATTGTCTGTGCCCTTTGCCCAGCGACACTTATATTATCTTCCCGCCATCAGCCCTCATGAGCCCAATTCACTGTGGATAGTGAAACACTGGAAGATCAGTGATTACACGTTGCTCTTTCAAATAAGAAACACATTATGCTCAGTGTATTCACAACAGCTTTCAGTGATTGAGGAAGTTGATGAAAGTGTCAAAATGCTATATGGTTTTCATCGACTAAATAATATACTTTTTGCCTGTTATTGGAATTTAATTTTCATGTGCCATACGCTGAAAAGCAGCATGTAAATCTATCAAATTTTCAATGACTAACATCATGATATTGAAATATTGATTGCACAACGAGCACCACATGGCAGTACAGGGAGGGAGTACAAGAGATGTGTGTGATACAGGAATGAAGGGGACAAATACAGCCGTCCTCGCTGTCCTCGTTGTCATATGGTGGTGTGGTTGATGTGCCATCCTTGCTGTTGTTGTCATGGGTGGGCAGTTGTGCTGTCCTCATAGTCGCTGCCCTCATGGGTAGGCTGTTGCAGCAGCACCATCCTCGCAGACATCCTTGTTGCTGCTGTCATCATGACCATGGTTGTAGTGGTGGACTTGGATAGGCTGTTTCCATCCTCGCAATTGTCCTTGTAGTCGCAGTCATGGTGGCAGATGAGCCATTGGGCCATCCAAGTGATAGAATCCATTGCCCACCCACCTCTGGTTTCTCGCATGACTTTGATTGCTTGGCCTTGTCAACATATTTTTGAGTGGAGACATGATGAGAGGGATGTACAAAACCATTGTCCAATGGCCCACTGGTTGTCGTTGCGTGCCAGTGGATGGTCCTGATTCAAATCAATTGAACTATGGTGGAACATCGGACTTACTAGTAGCCAGGACTTGCATTCCTGTAGAATGTTCTTATGGGTGGGCTGTTGCGCCCTCCTCACCACCCTCACTGTTGTGGTGGTGGCTGTTGTAGTGCCATCCTTGCCATTGTTGTCGTGGGTGGGCTATTGTTGTTCTTGCAAGATGACGGTCTTGAACCACTCACCTTTGATGCAACATGATTGATTTGGCTGGTTTTTTTCTTTGGGACCTGGCGAGCCATGGCAATGCTATAAAGGAGGATTTAGAAGGTGCAAGGAGAGGCCATCACAAAATTTGTTGAAAACATATGTATATGCCTGTATATACTCAAATATTGTTGTGCAAAGCCTGTAATCACAGCTGTCCATGGCTGCTGATGCTTGGGAATACACAATCATGTCTAGGAACTCAATTTGTCTGACAGACCCATATTTGACAAGCAATGTCGGTCAGATCAGCCAAGGCAGTATATTTTGAGGCATATCAGCCAGGTCAAACTTTTTGCAACACAGCAGGATATTCCAGACTATCTTGATACAGGTGTTAAGGGGTAGTATGGGTCCATCTTGTACCATCTATCATAGTACAACTGACAGTGCATTGAAGGAATAAATGCAATAGTGTGGAACACTAGCACCCGGCAATAGGAACTAACTAACAGCACAATGATGTTCTTGTCATATATAATGTGGTTGGCACATGCCATGGAATAATGATGACAATGTGTTTGTATGTATGTCACATGTCATTAGTATTAATGCCAGTGATGGGAAGTGAGGGGAAGGGAATTATCCTGACATCATGATACCATGTCAACTAGAAGGAGCAGTGGTGGTGGTGGAGCATGATGACAACACCAGGGTCAAGATGATGTGCACTTCATTGGCCTGTGAGACAACAGTCCCCAAGCCCTGGCAGTATGTTGCACATTACTTGGTAAGTGACAGCCCCTCAATTGGCAATGCGGGAAAATGACAAGTAGAAAAAATGGTGAGATGAATGGTGAAAAGAGCATACTTGATAGACAACTGGCCAAATAGATGGAAGTGGAGGACTGGTGAAATGTCCGACGATGGGTGAAAATGTGCTCGGGTGTGTTCAGCAAGTGCGAGGAAAGCGAGATGGACAATGACAAAATAGAAGGACTGAAAGAGTGGTCATAGAGGGAAGTGGTGATGATTGCCTTCTTGATAATATCCTTCAGCGATGATACAAGGACTCATTGTCAAGGAGTGATGCACTCAGGCCTCTGGCAAAGAGCAAAGAGGAACATGGGCAGTGACAAGATGGTAAGACCAGCAGAACAGTCAGAGACACTGCAGGCCATGCAGCAACAATGGCATCAAGGTAATAGTGTCAATGTGTTGGAATTACTAGTGGCCAAGTAAGTATATGACTGACTGGGTGTGGCTGCTTTGTGCAGGCCAGTAAAGATTACATAAGCCTGCTACAACCAGTTGTTAACTAGTTCCATCCATCAATATCTCAATAGTATCCATTGAAAAACTCACTAGGGATTACAGCATCTGGACTTCTAGATGGACAGAGACGTTGGATGGACAAAGAGAAACTGGATAGCATACAGTACTAGCTAGGAGATGGTGGATGGTGAAAACAAGAGGGGCTAAATTGGAGTATGAAATTGTGGCTGAAGGTGACATGTGATAGTTGCATGATTTAATTTTGATTGATGGACTGAAATGCTATGTATATACTGCATCAGCATCATTGAGTATTTGGTTTGAGGGGAGATTGCTGGTCACAAGGCTGCATCAGGAAAAATGGCTGGTAGCAACTGGCTGCAATTATTTGTCTATTTTGTACTATTTCATCACCAGTACCATAACTTGTTATTATTTTTATTTATTTAGGCTACATAGCTCACATACTAGTTTATCATTCTACTATGTAGAAATTAATAGGTCTCACCTGGAGATGATGTGTTTTCCATCAGGTGAGAACCCAACTGATGCTGACCCTCCTCAATGTATTCATCAAAGGGCCCAGCAACAACAGTGCCTGTCTCAGGATCTGAAATGTGCAAGAACACATTTTCCATCAGGTGAAACCCAATTGATCTGATATAACCAGTATGTTCATTGAAGGACCCAGCAATGACGGAGCCTATCTTGACATCCCAAATGTGCACTGTTCTGTCTTCAGAGCTGGAGATGATATGCTCCATCAGATGAGAATGTAACTGAGAAGACAAAACCAGTGTGTCCATTGAACAGCCCAACAATGACAGAGCCTGTCTTGGCATCTCAAATTTGCACCACCAGTGTATTGTTGGAAGACCCACAGATGACATGCTTTCCATTGGGTGAGAACCTGACAGATTTGACTGGTTCAGTGTATCCACTGAAGAGGCCAACTACAACAGACCTTGTCTTGGTGTCCCAAATTTGCACTGTTCCATTGTGAGAGGCAGAGATGATGTACTGTGCATTGAGTGGTTGAGCTATGACAGACCCTGTCTTGGCATCTGAAATTCACACTGTATTGTCCCAAGACTTGGAGACAATGGACTTTCTGTTGGGCAAGAACCTAATTGATTTGACTGGTTCAGTGTGTCCATTGAAGAGGGCAGCTACAACAGACCCTGTTTTGGCATGCCAAATTTGCACTTCCTGTTGTGAGACCCAGAGATGATGGGCTTTCTGTCAGGTCAGAACGTGACTGATTTGACTGATTCAGTATGTTCATTGAAGGGCCCAGCTACAGCAAATGCTATGTTGGGGTGCCAAATTTACATTATCTTGTTACATGTTGCAAGGACTTGCAAGACAAGGGGGTTAGCTAGGAAAGGGATGAGAACTGAAGTAGGACTTGCCATAGGGCTGGACTAGATTTGGGGAGTTTTGGTGATAAAGTCTGATGGTTGGTGGAAATAAGGAAAGGGATGGTATTGAAAATGCAGAGGAGGAGGAAGAGAAGGAAAAGGAACTCTGTAGTGACTATGGATATGATACACTTTGAGGAATGTATAGTTGAATGTACCATGATACACAGGAGATATCATGTTGGATATGACTGTATTATTCCAAGTACAGTTGAGTGGAAGACAATGTATGATAAAGGATGGTGGTATGTTGTTGCCATTTGAGAGAGTATGGTGATAGATTAAGTGATACCTGGTGAATTAGGTTAACTGGCAGCAACAGACCATATTTGAGGATATTATATTTCTAGAATTTTTGTGATTGTGATGAGGAAGGGAATTGCAAACATGTGATACACAGGTTGAAATGAGGATGGGTCACATGAACATATTATATGAATGAAATTATTAATTTAATTTAATTTAATTTATGAGTCTTCTTTTTCATCCCTAGGAACTCTTTTAACCCTACACCTAACCCTAGGTGATTCCCTTATTTGGTTTTTAGGATTCCATGAATGGCAAATCCCCTATTATCATTTTCTTATCTCTCCTATTTTGCTTGATTTATGTTCTCCTATTGTTAATGCTATATAGTTAAATGCATGTGCATCTTGGATGCCCATGTGCTGATTGAGCTCTCTGATAGCCCTTAGATGTACCAACTATCTTGTATGCCATGGCAGGATGGGCATCCTGGATGCTCATGTATATTGTAAGCATCTGACAGCTTTCAGACACATCAAACAATCATGTAAATCAGTGGTCAACTCAATAAGATAGGACCAAAATATGATGTATATGTCATTGCAATGCCATCACACAGTGGGCGTCCTGGATGCCCATGTGTGTTGTGAGCATGTTTGATCATGGAAGAGCTGTCAGAAGCTCCAATGATCATGTAAATTGAATAACATATGACTGAAATATGATATTGGTGTACAAATGGTACTATTGCAAATGCTGTTGCAGTATGGGCGTCCTGGATGCCCGTGTGTGTTGTGGGAACATTGGGCCATTTGATAGCTGTAAAATGCACCAATAATCATCTAAATTGGTTGTCAACTCAATGAGATATGTTCAAAATACAATATGATATTGAACATCCTTGATGCCCCAGACAAATATGGAATGCATTGGTTACATATGGTCATTAGCATTGTAATCATGATCATGTGGGGCGTCCTGGATGTCCATGTGTATGTTGCATGTGACACACATATATACATAAAATAAGGACACTCAAACATAGGGTGTCCAGGATGCCCTCTTGTGAAGCTGGGCATTGTATGTATATTGGATAGGAAGTTTATGATGAAACAAAGAAAGGACCACATATTTTCATTACCCCTATTGTATTATGTGTAGTCAAGAATAGCCTGGTCTCAAGAAATGAGCGAATATGAGTCTAATCCTGACAAATTATACACTACTCCTGATGAACAGGATGTCAAACTTACTTGAACAAGCAATGTACATTGTATGCTTTGAATGATTCCTTGCTTTCATTTCTTGCATCAAGTACCATTGTTATGAAAATAATTATATGGAAATTGTAGTGAATGCACCATATTGGGCTATCAAACCCATGATTGAAGTGTACACAAATATAAAGAAATGGTCATGGCAACAATATGATAACAAGTATATGAACAATTGTATAAGCAGAGGGTAGCAAATATGGAGCATATAATGTGTAATAGCAGTGTAGAAAAAATGTAGGCAAACAATGGTGTGAATGGAGTCTAACAAAAGTTTAGTAAGGTGTAGCTAAAGAGTTGTGGGGTATGATTGACTATGGAATGTGTTAGCAGAAGTGTAGACAAATGTAGCCAAAGAATTGTGCAAGGAGATACTAGACAAAGTGTAGCAAAGTGTAGACAAACAGTTGTGTAGGCAGAATGCAGCAAATGTGGCGCATTTTTGGCTACCAAATGTGTAGTGAAAGTGTAGACAAATGTGGCCAAACAATTGTAAAGTCAAAGTCAAGAAAGAGTGTAACAATGTGTAATTGAAGTGTACACTAATGCCAACATTTGTGTACACTTTGCAAATGCTACTGACTATACTCTAGTGTACACTTTTTTTTTGTGAATGTGCATTCATGAATTGTTTGTGAGGATTATTCTAGAAACAATATGCTAGTAAGGTAGACCATAATGTTTGTGAGGATTGGTCTAGTGAAAGCAGAATGTGGCACATTTATAACTATGAAAAGTGTAAAGTAAGCTTATTGTGCCACATTTGATAGACTCTGCTTACACAAATGTTTGTACATACTTTGCTAGACTTTTGCTAGACTCTGCTTACACAACTGTTTGTCTATGCTTTGCTAGACTTCCATTACAGATTTGGTAGTCAGAAATGTGCCACATTTGCTATACTCTGCTTATACAATGGTTTAGTTACATTTGTTTACACTTCAACAACATATCTGTTAATCAGAAATGGACTCATTTGATATCTTTTAGGATACTTCAACTACAGATTTGGGATTGAAAAATAAGTGATATTTGCTATTTTGTACTTAGGATATTTTGCTAGCAGTTGGAATGATTTTGCTAATGTTATTGGGATATTTGTTTGACTAGATTTATTTAGACTTTATGTACATATTTGACAGTGAATGATATGTGAGATTTGAAGTATTTTTATATACATTTGAACTATACATGTGATAATTGAAAATTGATGATATTTGATAACTCTGATTTTGCTAGATTCCATTTATAGTATTGTTTGTGTAAACTTAAAAGACAATATAATTTGTGGTATTATGATGAGAGTGTTTCAAAATAGATAATTGTGGGAAGTTCAGAACATTTAAGGTTGATTTCTGATGAATTGTTGACTTTGATGTAAAATTGATGATGAAGAGCTGTATTTTTATGATTTGTGATGGATTTGACTGCACCACTGTTTTATGATTGTTTTTCCTACTACTGTTGTGGAGTTGTGTCTTTTCACTGAAGCAGCTTGAACTGAGGTTATGGTTGCTTGGGATGTATAGAGACTTGATTATTATGTTTGCGCAGAATAATTTGGGGATGCCACATATAGCAAAGTAGTTAGGAAGGGGATGGCTGGAGACATTAAAGTGAAGTGTGAAGAGTGTTGGTGAGGATAGGTGAGGACAGAACGAATATTGAGGGGAGGAAGGATAGAGGTAATATGAAAGTTTGGGAGAACTGTGATGAAGAGAAATTGGATGGTGGGATTGTAGTAAAGAAATTAAAGAAATGGTGTTGTTGAATGATGTATGTAAGGGTATTTGTGGAGTGAATGGATTGATTGCTGAATATGGTGAGGTTGATGTTGTGACTGTGTAAAGTAGTGAGGGAAATTGTAGAGGAAGAGATATTTGGAATTGATGAAAGAACTGTTGAAGGGATTGAGGATTTTTGCTTGGAAGGTAATGAAGAGGAAGAATGTTGAATTGATAGAATTATATATAGTGTATGTATAGTGAGGATGAATTGTGTGGGAGGAGGGATGTATATTGGGGAGAAAAAGAAGGAATGGTAAGGATTTTGAAAATGATATGAGGAGTTGTAGGGATTGGGGTGTTTTGAGAAGAGAAGTATGAGGAGTTGTGGATGGATATGATTGGTGAGTGGAGGAAGGTGAAGGTTGTTGAAGAGAGAGTGATTGTAGTAGGTATGATGGGTTGATAGATTGTGGGTGATATTGGATGCAGAGAGAAAAGAGAGAGAGATGGAGTTTGGAGTTATAGGAGATGGAGAATGATAAAGAGAGAGAGAGGAATGGGTGAAAATCTACATGAAGAAATAAATAAATAGGAGTAATAAGATGTCAAATAGAGAAGAAAAGAAAACAGAATAAAAGGGTTAAGGTCAGTTTAACAAGGGTTATGAGCCTTTTGCAGCCTCCCTAGGGTGGGGTCCTAGGGTCCTTTTTTATCCAAGATGTCCATAATATGTCCATCCAGGATGGACATCCTTCATGGGGTGCTTTTTGCACAGCCACAGTTATATGATGAACACATGTGGAAGCATAGTATGTCCATCCTGGATGGACATCCTTCATGGGGTGTTTTTTGCACAGCCATAGTTATATCAATTATATTTAAATTTTTGTAAGGGTGTTTATATTAAAAACTTCAAATGTGAAAGTATAGTATGTCCATCCAGGATAGACACTCTGGATGGTGCGCTTTTTGCACAGCCACAATTATATTATCTTGGGGGCGATAATATAAATGTGGCTGTTGTTACGCTTAACTCGGATAGAGGTAAATGTGAACCTGGTTGACAAGGGGTTCAGTTAGAAGATGAACATTCGTCAACCAACGGGATCAAAGGTTCGAGGTTTCAAGGATTCATCGAACAACAAGACAGTTGTTCTAGGTTTGAGGGTTTCAAAGAGCGTCCACTCAAAGTAGGACAAAGGCTTATACAAGACAAGGGATCCTAAAGGATCAAAAGATGATGTAAGGTATGATGCTATTCCAGGTAGGTCAAGCGTGAAGTACATCGTTGGTATTTTAGGGTTTATATAGTAAAAGAAGAAAGGGATTACTAAGCATATAGAATGCAAAGGAACCTCAAGGAACTGTTAGTAATACACAGCATGTGGAATCGAAGTATGACAAAGGCATCAAGCGGGCTGTAAAGCATGATGCAAGTCCAATGGAAATGCATAATGGGGTAATCGTGCTGATGAGAAGAGCGGAAGAAGTAATGAGCACGATGTCAAGAAAGAAATGAACAGGAATGAACAGGGGTGAATCGTAACATTACCCCCAGAGTACATTTGAAATACCGATGAGAAAAGAAAATTACAGTTCATTGAAAGCTAGACCAGGGGAGCCAGTCACATTGGTGTAGGCTTCATCATCCCAGACGTCAGCTACATCAGTGTCTGCATAGTCGTCAGCCAGATAAGTATTCTCGGGGCGAAGGGGTGAGTGAGAACGACAGTGTGTTGTAACTCGTGGACAAGTACTGCCTTGATGCATGCAACGTCAGTTGCAACTATGACAATGTGGCGGAGATGCATTCTCAGGATGCATACAAGATACATTAAAGGTGTTGGCCGGCGGAGGAAAGATTGGAGGAGGTATGGGATGAGGAGGAGAAGAAGAAGATGACTGAGTGGAAGGAGGGGAGGGAGCAACGATGGGTGAGTGGTGTTGCCAAGGGCAACGAGAAGTGACATGTCCGGGAGCCAGGTTTTGGCAATGTCAGCAATGGTAGATGGGACAATTTGCCATCCAATGTCCCGTTCGATGACAATGAAAGCAGGCATTCTGTGGGTCGATACTGACAACGTTGGTGAGAGGGATAGTACGACCGGAGTTGGCCCACTCAGCAATCGTTGCAGACAATTGGCGATGTTGTATGGCGGCTATGGCTTGTTCTTCTGCTAACACTTCTTCTAAACGTAACGAGGGCAGAAGATGTGGAAGGAGTGGAGGGACGACTGGTGGGAGGCACGGGGGATGGGGTTGGTCGGTCGTGGAGGACTTCATCAAGTTCTCGATGATAGCGGTCAATCTCTTCCGCCGCATGGCGCATCTCTAGTTGAAAGAGGGTGGACAAGAGGTTTCCCTCAAGTTGGGAATTGATCTGATGGAGGATGGCGACATGATAGGCAATGCTTTTCCCAGATGAGGCAAGGGCGAGCAAGGTGGAGAGACGGTGATTCTGTAGGTAGGTGTGGTAAAGATACCAGAGGGGGGAGTCCTTGTTTAGGTGATGGGAGAAGTATAAAGCCATACGTGGGTCAGTAAGCTGGGTTACTAACTGACTCATTGCTACGGTGTCGGGTAGTTCTTGGGTACATTGGGCAGTTACGGGGAGTGCGGGAGACACAATGGGTATGGTATGAGGGGAATCGTCTGGATCAGTGGGGATCCAGTTGTTTTCCTCAGTCCCATGTTCTTCGGGATTTTCCGCGATGGGAGAAGAAGGGTGAGAAGAAAGTCTATTGATGAGGGGAATGGAAGGAGAGGGGGGAGGAGAGATAGAAGAAACAGAAGAAACAGTGGAAACGGACATGGAGACGGCAGGAGTGGTAGCGGCACGACAGTAGATGATGGCCATTGTAGTGGTAGGTGTTGAAGGAGGTAATGTTTGAAGACGGAGGGATGGTGGTTTTTATAGTCAAGGAGGGCGGACTTGGCATGTTTCAAATCCCATTCAGGGACCCAGGAATCTTCTTCAGCAGTGTATCCCTTTCATTGGATCAGGAAGGACTGACGGGATGGGGTTCCTTGGTGGCATAGAATCTTCTCGATTTTGTATTCTTCGCCGGCGATAAGATCAGGGGGAGGAGCAGGGAAGTTCGGACTGTGAACGTCGTTTTCACGATAGGGTGATAAAAGAGTGGCATGGAAAACTGGATGTATTTTCCAAGTGGACGGAAGGCGGAGACGGTATGTGACTGGTGATAGGACTTCAGTTATGGTAAAAGGTCCTTCTCACTTTGATGTGAACTTCGGGTTGGTGATGGATCTTTTCAAGTTCCGTGCTTCTAACCACACCTTATCTCCTTTTTGAAATGGGGAGAAGGTTTTACAGGTTCAGGAGACCATGACTTGTCGAGCGAGTTCGTGGGAAGCGAGGGCTTCGTTGCGAGCAGCAGTGAGTTGTTTCAGCCGTTCTTTGATGGCGGGGAAGGAGGAGCTGGAGAGGACGGAAGGGAGAGTGTGGGGTTTATATCCCATCATGAGATAGAAGGGAGATTGACCGGTGACGGAATGGGGACAGTGGTTATGTGCAAATTCGGCGTGTGAAATAGAATCAGACCACGAGATGGGGTTATTTCCACAGAAGATGCGGAGATAAGTTTCAATTTCTTGGTTTACACGTTCGGTTTCGCCATTGGATTGTGGATGGTAAGCAGTGGAGAGGGATAGATCGTAGCCAAGGAGTTTTCCGAGTTCTTTAGTGAAAGAGGAGGCGAACTGGGGACCACAATCAGAGATGATTTTGTCATAGAGTCCGAAGCGTTTATAAACTTTGTGGAAAAAGAGTGCAGCGATGCCTTCAGCAGTGATCGTTTTCTTGGTAGGGCAAAGAATTACCCCCTTAGTAAGCCCATGGTCGACCACGACCAACAAGGAATCAAAGCTGGAGGAGGGGGGAAGATCAACGATTAGGTTGCAGGAGACCTGTTGGAAGGGACGAGAGGCAAAGGACTTGATTGGGGAAAAAGGAGGAACGGTGGGGTGGGTGTTTGCCTTGTTCTGCTGGCAAGCCGCACAACCTTCGATGTATTTGCGGACGAAAGAGGCAAGACCAGGCCACCAGAATTCAGCGGAGACCAGCTGACGAGTTTTCAGGAAACTGGGATGTCCAGCGGATTCATGGTCATGACAGTGAAGGAGGATAGAATGACGGAGAGAGTCATCAGTGGGGATGTAGACACGTCCTTTGTAGGTAAGGATTCCCTCGGAGAGTTGCCAATCGGAGAGGTGAGAACGAAAAGCAGGGGGAATGTCGGATTTCATAGACTGGAGAGCTTGGACGATGAGGGGATCAGAGGTGGAGGAGGATTTGATATGTTCTGACAGGGCGACGTCAATAAGATTGACGAAAAGGGAAGGGGGAAGAAGGGTTTGATCATCGTTCTCGGTGGACGATTCGGGAATGAGGTCGGGTCGGTGAGAGAGGGCATCTGGACCAGAGAGTAGTTTTCTGGGGATGTGGATCATTTTGAGATCAAAGTTGGCTAGGTTGAGGAGCCAACGGGCTTGTCGTTGATTGAGGGCTTGGGGTTGGTGGAAGTATGTCAGGTTTTTGTGATCAGTAAACACCTAAACAGAAAAAGGGGAATCTTGGAGGTAGTGTCGCCAAGATTTCAGGGCACAGATCATGGGAAGGAGTTCTCAGTTGTAGATATCATAATTTCATTCTGCAGGGGAGAACAACTGGGAAAGGTAGGAGCAGGGATGCCAATTGCTGTTGGTGTCGGTTTGAAGGAGGATTTCTCCGGTGGCGAACTTGGAAGCATCAGTGGTGATGGCGAAAGGAGTGGATAGATCGGGGAGATGGAGAACTGGTTTGGAGAGGAAGAGTTTCTTTAAATGATCGAAACTTTGTTGACAGGAAGGGGTCCAGTTCTAGGGGAGGTCTTTTTTGGTGAGGTTGAAGAGAGGGCGAGCAATAGAGGAGTAGTCGGAGACAAAATGACGGTAGAAATTTGCAAATCCGAGGAAGGAATGTACTTCCTTTACTTTGGTAGGAGTGGGCCACTTAGCAATCCCGTCGAGTTTGACGGGGTCCATGGCGAGCTATCCTGGTTTGACGATCATGCCAAGATACTCTATTTCATCAGTGGCGAATTTGCATTTTTCAAGTTTCAAGTGGAGGTCGAGTTCTGTCATTCATTGGAGGACACGTTTGGTTCATTCGGTGTGGGTTTGTTCGTCAGGGGAGAATATGAGAAGATCATCCATGTATATGACGAGCCATTCTTCAGCGATCATATCTCTAAAGAAGTCGTTCATGAAATGTTGGAACATTGTGGGGGAGTTATTGAGACCGAAGAACATGACAGTTGGTTCGAAGAGGCCTTTATGGGTGACAAAGGCGGCTTTCCATTGATGTCCGTCTTTGATATGGATATTGTTGTATCCCCATCGTACGTCAAACTTGGTGAACACCTTAGC
The DNA here is from genome assembly GCA_038089615.1 of Aureoboletus auriporus. NCBI lineage: Eukaryota > Fungi > Basidiomycota > Agaricomycetes > Boletales > Boletaceae > Aureoboletus > Aureoboletus auriporus. The sequence continues at coordinate 39,740 of JBBPLF010000251.1, forward strand.
GCCTTGGAGTTTA
>JBBPLF010000252.1:0-39706 GCA_038089615.1 Aureoboletus auriporus
TCGTGGGAGTGGCGCTCAATGGAAGGCCTTGGGAGAGGCTGATGTGGTTTTGCGCCAGGACATCGGGGAAATAGGTGCTCATCAAAGATGGCGTGTGCAGAGGTGTGAAGCACATTGTTGGGCTTCATAAACAAGAAGTTGGTAGTACTTCCCTCGGCAACACCCAAATAGATCATTAGTTGGGACCTAGGTTGGAGCTTTCCCTCTCGAGTCTCAGGGGCAAGGTGTGCGTAAGCACCGCAGCCGAAAACTCGTAAATGAGAAATGGAAGATTTCTCCCCCTGAAGTAGTTCCAGGGGAGTTTTCCAGTTCAGGCAAGCATTGGGGGTGCGATTGTATACATGAGCCGCATGTAGGAATGCAAATTCCCAGTAGGATGATGGTAGGCAGGCATGTAAGCACATGGCCTGTGCTTTTTCCATCAGGGTGCGAATAAATCGCTCCGCGCGACCATTTTGCTGATGAGCGTAAGGGGCGGATTGTTGGATATTGATGCCATTGTCACGCATATACTCTTTGAATGCCTTGGAGGTGTATTCGCCTCCTGCGTCGGAATGCCAGTGTTTGACGATGGCATTGTATTGAGTGCGGATGAAGGCAAAGAACTGTTTTACAGTCTGAAGTGTTTGGTCCTTGGACTTAATACAGATGACCCATCCCATGGATGTATAGTCATCATAGAAGACGACAGCGTACTTGTATTTATGGTATGACTCAATCTCAAAGGATTTAAGGTCTGAGTGGATCAACTCAAAGGGAGCGGAGGCCCGCATCTCGCTATGAGGAAAGGGTCGATTGGGCTGTTTACCCATCTCGCATCCAGGACATATAGGTTTCTTGGATGGGACAGTGATGTTGGGGAAATCCTTCAAGTGGCGCTTGGCGGCCTTCAGTACCTCATTGGAGGGGTGGCCAAGCCGGCGATGTATGAGATCATAATCCAAAGAGGCGGTCATGGAATGTATCGCATTTGGATGCATGGCAGGTGCTTTGATCCAGTACATGGTGTCGCCGTGACTGTGAAAGGTAAGGATTGTTCGATCCCCACATTTGTCGTAAAAGGAGATGTGGGTGGGCCCGTTCTGAAGTGAGAGACAGGGGTCTCTGAGCAGGGTACCCATGGATATCAATTTAACGTTGCAATCAGGCATGTAAATTACCGGCGATAACCGCACAGATAATCCATTAAAGTTGATAATGACAGTGCCAACACCGAGTATGCGGGCAGTGCCGTTGGCAGTCTGGGAATGCATTGGTTTGTCATATGCACGATATTCAACATAATCGGAGTGATCATGTGTAAAGTGGGATGATGCGCCGGAGTCCAGTAGCCACACATCGGGTGGTGTCTTGGTTGGGTTTGCTCGTTGTTTTCCTTTGCCATTGTGCTTGTCGCAATCGTCACACATAGAGTATGGAAAGGTAGTAGGATTGTCCGATTTATCTACTACAGGTATGGTACACGATGTATATAGTTGTACATTCTGAGGCATAAATGCGTCAGTACCTGAGTAGGACGGAAGGGAGGCAGGGACTTGCCATAGTGTCACATCCTCAAAGAACCGAGAGACATAGTCATCTCGTCCTTCATCTCCGAGGCTTACTGTATCGTCGTCGTCAACCTCCATGCCGGTATCCTCCCAGACGGAGTTGGAGAGGACTTGGTCGTCAGGGATCGATGTGATCCGGGACTGGAGGGACGGGCGGACGTCACGGTTGGTGATTGGGTCCAAGGACCGCACGGTTTGAGGAGTGGGGGTGACCCCAAGGCGATGAGCCAACGATATGGAGCGTTGGGTGTGAGGAAAGGCGGGGGGTCCGTAATGGGCAGCCCCGGCGGAGTGTGCCAGGGTGCGTGGGTCGACTGCAGGAGAGGAGAAGGAGGTGTCGGCGGGAGAGAGGATGACATCTTCCCGAAGGAAGTTGGCAAAGGCGAAGGAGGCGGCAGGAGCAGTGGTATCGGTACCGAAGTCCGATTCGTTGGCGTCGTTGATGTTAGCGCGACGTTTGTTGCGCTTGTCTCGACCGGCGGTGGAGCACTTGCCCTCACGCCTTTTGGGACGTGTTTCCTTGTCATCGCCCTTGGTGTCCTCGTTTCCCTGTTGCCGGGAGAAAGCGGGGTCTCCTTCTTTCTTCTGGACGTTGGACACCTTGTTGGCCTGTGGCCCCTGGTGTTGACGCTGTTGTTGGTGTTGTTGTTGAGAAGGTTCTGTCTTACGCTTGGAGGCATATTGCTGCCAAGCTGCGGTCGTCAACTTCTCTAACTCGTCCATGGTGGGGTTCACACCCGCAGTGCTCTGGGAGGTGGTACCGCCCATGACATTGGCAGCCTTGGCATTGAGGACTTGAGTGGCAAAGTCTGCGTACCTGGGGAGTTTGGCGAGAGTGAACATCGCCTTTAGATCGTCGTTGATCTTGTAGTTGAACTCCGCGAGGTTGGCGAAGTGAGAGTTGAGCTTGGCAAAAGCCGCAGCGGGGTGGTTGTTCTCAGGGATTGTCAGGGCCAGCATGACCTTGAACTCAGTGTAGGCCGACGCGAGAGAGGGCACGTCGTATTGGCTTTTGAGGGCATCCCATATCTTGAGGGCGGTGGAGTGATTGGCGTACTTGGAGGCGACATGAGCCTCAAGGCGAAGGACGATGGAGCCAAGTGCTCGATCATCGGTGTCGTCCCATTTTTGTTGGGCGTCGAGGTCGGTGCCGGCAGGCCTTGTGCGCTTCATGGGTCCTTGCCACGCGCCTTGGGATTGAAGGTATGCCTTCATCTCTTGAGACCAACGCTTGTAGTTGGTGCCGTTGAGTTTGGCAATCGAGTTGAGAGTGGAGGAGGACATGGTTGGTTTCTAAGGGAATAGGCGTCAGTATCCATTTGATATGTGTGAACAATAAGGAAGGAGAGCGGTCAAAGACCGCATCATCTGAAACGCCCAGAGCCCAAGAAAATGGAGGGACATAGTCTCCCCATGTGCTCGGGATAGTTTGACCATGCTCCCTGAGCGTGTCCGCATCAAGGGAGTGTCCAAGGGACGGTCGACGTTCCACACGTTCGAGCGTTTCCGCATCAGAACGGCATAGGCGTTCACCTAGGGCTGTGGCGGCAAGATGTCCACTCAGCCACAAGCCCAGGGCTCATAACCTGTTGAAAGGAGGAAGGGTTGTATCCCCAAGAAACATACCTGAGTGCTTAAGTGGGACTTAACGTCGAACGTAGTGATTACTGGTCAAGAGTGTTATTCAAACTCAGCTACTGAGTTTGTAATATATACCTATAGTGGCTGTGCGCCACGTGACAGTTGCTACTACTTATCAACAAAATCAACGAATCTAACAAGCAAAGTCTTTGTATGCTGTTGGAAGTTTGGTTTCTTTGGGTTGTTCTTTTGCAGCAAGTTCAGTGGCTAAGGTAGTTTTTTGGATAAGGGTTTCCACTCTCTGGTCTATTCATTTTTTCCAGAGTTTGGCAATTCTTTCATTTGGATCCAGCTTTAGGTACCAGATGAGGTACCTTTGGCACACAGCTTTTGGGAAGTCGTGTCATGTCAACATGTTGTTATGAACTTGTAATACTAAGAGCATACATTTCCACTCTCCACGCAATGTGGCACGTCTTTATCGAAGATCTATCTTATCGTGCTGCCTATCCGCACTGCAGGAGGATGTACATCAGAATATGTACCATAGTGACTTTGCTTGCAGTTTGTTTTCTGAACGGATTTCTGCAGGCACGCAGGGAACACTTGTTCTATAATGAATCTTATTCATAATTCATGCAGCTGCAGGAACTGCACGACGTGCGCCCCACTGTCGACGCTCAGTGCAGCACCGTCTCCACCGATTACGAGGACACCGACTAACCCACCAATACCTGGTCATTGGGTGAAATTCATACCATGAGACGCGACCTACAGCACTCGAAGACAATAGTTAACCCGCACTTTTACATTCTTACTTATGCCCCACCTGCCAGTGCCAACCGTGCCGCAATTTCAGCTTGTCCTCTTACCAGATTTGCCAAGTACGATACCATCACGCTGTCTTGCAGCGTCGTGGCCCAGCCACCCTCGTCGTCGTGCGCTGCACCAAGCACGTTCCACAAGTACTTGCCAAGTGCAGGATCTGGCGGGATTTCTCCCCCAAGGATCGCTTGCACGTGTGCCAGTACCCGGTCGAGCGCATACGATGTGCTCACAAGCGCAGTATGTAGTGCAGGGAGGGGCGATGTAGAGAGTGGAGTGCTCAAGGGTGTGCAAGAGGGGAGAAGATCGACTGCGAAGGCGTGAATCAGTGCTAGACAAAAGATGTACACAACGCACGTCCGGAGTGCTCAGACTCGTGGAATTTTAGTTCGCAGGATACGGGTACGAATACACAATTCTCTGCTTTTGGATGTACTCCTACTGGAGAGCTGTTGGATGCTCAGATCGGTTCATCAGATGTGCACGATTGGCTGACCTAACATATGCCCTCACGCTTGCACCGACACCCTCCTCAGTGCCAGTATCGAGTGCGACGTGCACGGCGGGAAAGGGCGCCGTCTCTTGCTCGTAGAAATTTTGGATCAAGGCGGAAAAGGTGCCCAAGCCAGACTGGCCACCCTCGTTGCTTCCGGTAGCATACCAGCCGACAATGCTCAGAACTTCCTTGCTTTGCCCTAGACCGCCGCCTGCGCTGGGCGTCTCGCCCCGGCCCTTGAGAAACATTTCGTACATGGCACGGTGGTAATCGCCATCGACGGCGACCTGTTCTTCTGTCTCTGAATGGAGGACGGCAAATGCGTGCGTCACATTGATGACTTTGGGAGTAGACGCGGTCGACGAGGAGGATGGGATGCGTGTACCGAGGAGAGTCCCGATGACGCGATGCTGCGCGTCGGTGCGACGAAGGTAATGATCGAGGATCGAGAGCAGCGCGGTCGGATGGATCGTGAGCGATGTCGGGCGCGGACTTTTTTTTTCTCAGTGTGAGACGGGCGACGGGGATGAAGATGACTTACGGGCTGACATCGGGGAGGGTGTGCGGTGGATGTTGCATAAAGATTGCAGACGACGTCGGGCCCAGCGGCATCGTCGCGTGCAGTGTTCAAAAACAGTGAGCGGAGTTGAAATTCACAACTTGGTCAACTACTACTACCATGCCCTCCGAAGAGACAAAGGTGCTGTTCTGCCCCTCTTCGTCCCTCTAACGCTTATACAATTCATAGGAACGCATCCTCAAGGTCGTCGAATTTGGCCGTGTAGGTTGTTCTTGGAATTTGCGCTTTCCCTTGCTCACGCACCACCAGACCGTCATGCATTATAGTTGGATCCCCATGATCATATACATTGGCTACACCAATAGCTCACCTCGGCCCATGTTCATCAAGTACGTCATTCCTTGCCTTTCCAGCATTGCACTCATCCTTTTGAATAGACTCATAAGTCCACTTGCTTGAGTGTTGAAGCGTTGACCCTAGACTATTTGCATACGTGTACTCCGTAATCCTCTCAAAAAGCTTTTTCTCCTCTCCTCCCTCTTTCCGTTGCGTGAGTTGTCTGAGTCTGGCCAAGCTGGGTGAGTATTTTTTTTCACCCTTCCCTTGCGCGCGCAACGATTCAAATACCGTGGTGGTCCCTCTCACCGTTCCCTCTGGGTTCGCTGTGATCCGGACCCTGAGCGACCCCCTACCTAGTTGGTTGGGATGGGTACCGTGTCGAAAATAAAGGCCAGATATGAGCATCATCTTTTTTTTTTCGTTGTCGTTCGCGCTGTGTTCTCCATGCTGAACAACTTTTATCCCTAATTATAGATAGACTCTTCTTAATCGTGATAGCTCCGTAATCCACTGACACGTGGGTCTGAGCTTCATCGTACCAAGACACCTTAGCCAACATAGCACCCTGTCGAGACCGTTGGGTCAACATACAACGACAGACAAATCCGACATGCCGCTGGTGCCAGCTCCCCGAGAGAAATATGAGCAACATGATTGTTACAGGAGGGAAATGACGTATAATTTGTCCATGTATTCCTCTGAGCGTGTTCGCGGGCCAATATCCCCCTGGGTGATATGTTGGTCGTCCACGTCCGCCTCCAATCCCACACTGATGACATCCATCCTCTCCAATTGTGCGTCCCCAAACATGCCATCGTCGAAGGATGAATGTAAATTCTTGTCCCTCTCAAACTGGCATTCGTGATGACCCGGGTCCGAACACTCCCTTGCCAACCCGTATCGACATCGATGTCCACGTCCACATCTGCATCTACATCCTCGTTCCCGCGTACGAGGCCATTATTCCGTTGCTCGACGTGGACACGCCGACTTTCATGCGCGAAACATCCATAACGGATGCCTCGATGACATACCTACCACCACGAATGGATTGCGAACATATAGGACATGTGATTCCACCTTCGGCCGACATCATATACACTGTACTGTGGAAGTCGCTTCCTCCTTGGTAAGCTCCTTTAGCCGTGCATGTCGTGCATTGCAACAACGCGTAATATATCTGATGACCTGTTCGGTCACGGTAGGCATGTAGGCGCCATGGTCGTGCTGGTGACAAGGGTGATGATCGGCGTCGAAGACGAGACGCGCATACGATACATGGGGGTGTAGCGCGGTGAGGGATTGATGGGATTTGAGCGCCGAGGATCGTTTATGGGCCCTGGGGCTGTCCATAGTAGACCTGATGAGAGAAACAGTTTACGCGGGGGAAAAAGGAAAGAGAAAGCGAGACGTATCCCCTTTCGAGGTCAACGTCTACCTCTGCGCAAGCAGCTTTGTGTCACCGATACTTATGTTTTATAATGTCTTTTACATGCTGGTTTCAACGCGATGTTTGGTTAGTGGATGGTATCCATAATCAGGACTAAAAACGAAGTTTGCAAGCTTACTGCCAGTGGGTTTCTTCGGCAGTACTATTTATTCGAATTCTTTGTTATGCAAACGGCGTGATACAAACGAAATCCACCTTGCACATGGTTGAATCCCCTCCGATGGCCAGTCATACAGAGCAAAGTGGGTCTATGTGTCTTCGCCCATTTTCTATAGCTCACAGACGTTAGCCCTCCTGCGTCAAGCCCTCGATCCTGCAAGAATGAATGCGTTTGGACGCAAGGCATGTCTCCAGGGTACACGTCGAAACATTATCGATCCCATTCTCCATTGGGCCGGTGACTTATCCTCTCCCACCAACATCCACTGGCTTTATGGTGATGCAGGCTTCGGCAAGAGCGCCATAGCCCACTCACCCTGGAAATACCAAGACAATGTGTTGCGTACCTATTCTTCGACAGGAACGAGCCTGCTTCGAGCCATCCCAGCCTCGTCATCCGCACCATCGCCTACCAACTCGCCATCAACAACTCGAATATCCGAGCCGCTATCCTTGATGCTATCCGGCACAATCCCAAGATGGCCATCGAATCCCTTGCTACCCAGTTCACAAAGCTTCTCTACGAGCCTTTGATCGCATGTAAAGATAAACTTGGCACATCTTCCCTCGTCATTCTGGATGCTCTCGATGAATGCGGAGACGCCACAACACGTAGGGTCCTCGTGAACATTATAGCAACAAAATTCACCTCGCTTCTTCCCCCACTCAAATTTCTAATCACTAGTCGTCGCGAACCGGACATCGAAAAGCCATTCACGACATCCTCAAACGATACTCGCATCAATCGGGTCGAGCTTCTACCATCCCCGGAGGATGTCCTCAAATTCTTATACCATGGCACATGTAGAATCCGTGACACCCGACCCTCGTGTGGGCTGCCGGACGACTGGCCGGGACGCCCAACCATGCTGAAATTCTCGCGTCACATGCAGGGGGTGTTCATTTTGGCGTCGACGGTGGTATCATTCCTTGAAGATTCGTTTAATCCAGAAAGCACCCTCGAATATCTACTCTTGTCGAACAGTGACAGCAACAGAGAAAGGCTTGATAGTCTATACGCCATTGTTCTGGAGTCAGTTGGCAACTGGGAGAATGCCCGCTTCGTTGACGAGTTCCGCATCATTGTCGGTACTGTCGTTGTTGGACAGGTACCACTGACAATCCGGGCCATAAATCAACTTTTAGCATTGGACCGCTCATCATCAGCCATCCTCGAATCTCTTCGGTTTATCCTTCGGTACAGTCAAACCCAACCAATCAGAACCCTCCACGCATCTATCGCCGATTATCTCACAGACCCCAAGCGCAGTGGGAACAAGCCGTGGTTCATCGATATATCGGATCAGCATCGGTTTCTCGCCCGTTACTGCCTGCGCCTCATGGAGGAGAAACTGCGTTTCAACATATGCGATCTTCAGACGTCTCATTTATTAAATGAGGATGTCCCTGACATACGTCAACGTGTTCAGAAGGCTATTCCAGAATCCCTTGCATACGCTTGTCAGCATTTCGCGACTCATCTTGAACTCTCGAACTCTACGTCATCTGACTTCGACGCAGTCTCCGAAATTCGCTTATTTATGCGTTCCCGACTGCTTTTTTGGTTGGAGGCACTCAGTTTGCTTGATGAAAACAAGGCAGTTATACCGGCCATGGAAAGACTTGCGCAGTGGTATCGGGTTAGTGAATCGCTCCTGTCACATTTTCCATAAATTGACGATAAAATAGAATAGCACCAAGGAGTTGGCTGATCTCGCATATGAGGTAGTCAAGTTCATGGCCGTTTTTCGTGTGGTCATTTCCCAGAGCACACCACACTTATATATCTCTGCAGTGCCAATGTGGCCACAGAAATCGCATATTCGGCGGATCTACGGTCATAAACTCAGGGAGATAGCTGAAATGAAAAAGGGGGGTATTGATGTCATGCCATCATTGCAGAGCGTTATAAGAGGGCACACTCGTGGGGTTGCATCAGTCGGGTTCTCACCTGATGGAAAACGCGTCGTTTCTGGGTCTTCTGACAACACAATACGCATCTGGCATGCTGAAACAGGATCCGCCGTAGCCGGACCCTTCAACGGACACATATCAGACGTCACTTCAGCCGGGTTCTCACCAGATGGACTTCGCATCGTCTCCGGGTCATACGACTCTACGGTTCGAATCTGGGATGCCGTGACAGGATTCGTCTCAGCTGGGCCCTTCAGGGGACATACTTCTTGTGTCACGTCAGTCGCATTTTCACCTGATGGAAAGCGCGTCGTCTCCGGGTCTTGGGACAACACGGTGAAAATCTGGGATGCCGAGACGGGATCCGTCGTAGCTGGGCCCTTTAACGGACATACTTCTTGGGTCACATCAGTCGCGTTTTCACCTGATGGAAATCGCGTCGTTTCCGGATCTCGTGACAAAACGGTGCGAATCTGGGATGCAGAGACGGGATCCATCGTAGCTAGGCCTTCTAACGGACATACTTCTTGGGTCACATCAGTCGCGTTTTCACCTGATGGAAAGCGCGTCGTCTCCGGGTCTTACGACAACACAGTGCGCATTTGGGATGCTGAGACAGGATCTGTCGCAGCTGGGCCCTTCGATGGACACACTTCTTGCGTCGAATCAGTCAAATTTTCACCTGATGGATTACGCGTCGTTTCCGGGTCTCACGACAAAACGGTGCGACTTTGGGATGTCGAGACAGGGTCTGCCGTGGCTGGGCCCTTCAAGGGGCACACATTAGAGGTCTCATCAGTCGGGTTTTCGCCTGATGGAAAGCGCGTCATCTCCGGGTCTGACGACGGAACGGTGAGAATTTGGGATGCAGAAACAGGATCTGCTGTAGCTGAGCCCTTCAACGGACACACTTTTCCGCTTACATCATTCGGGCTTTCACCCGATGGAAAGCTCGTCGTCTCTGGGTCTGCAGATAGTACACTGCAGATTTGGGATGCCCAGTCAGGATGTCTCGTGGCTGGGCCCTTCAACGGACACACTAATTGGGTCGCATCAGTCGCGTTTTCCCTTGACGGAAAGCGTGTCGTCTCCGGGTCTTTGGACAGCACTGTGAGAATTTGGGATGCCGAGACAGGATCCGTCGTAGCTGGGCCCTTCAAAGGACACACTTCAACCGTCACATCAGTCGGGTTTTCACCTGATGGAAAGCGCGTCGTCTCCGGGTCTGACGACAACACAGTGTGGATTTGGAATGCCGAGACAGGATCTGTCGTAGCTGGGCCCTTCTATGGACACACTTCTTACGTCACATCAGTGGAGTTTTCACCTGATGGAAAACGGGTCGTTTCCGGGTCTCGCGACAAAACGGTGCGACTTTGGGATGCCGAGACTGGGTCTGCCGTGGCTGGGCCCTTCGAGGGCCACAAATCAGGTGTCACATCAGTCGGGTTTGCCTCTGATGGAAAGCGTGTCGTCTCAGGATCCTTGGACGATACCCTACGAATTTGGGACACCGAGACAGGATCTGTCGTAGCTGGGCCCTTCAATGGAAACACATCAGGGGTCACATCAGTCGGATTTTCACCTGATGGAAAGCGCATCGTCTCTGGATCTTGCGATAATACACTGAGAATCTGGGATGCCGAGACAGGATATGTCGTGGCTGGGCCCTTCACCGGACATACTCGTCATGTCCATTCTGTCGGGTTTTCACGCGACGGAAAGCGCGTCATATCTGGGTCTGACGACCATACAGCGCGGATTTGGGATGCCGAGACAGCATCTGTCGTGCCTGGGTCATTTCAGAACCACGACGCTGAATATCCTGTGTCCTTATTACACGCCTTCAATTCTCAGTACTACGATGCATGTACCTGGAAACTCGACGATGACGGCTGGCTGCGAAGTTCATCCGGTGCCCTCGTCCTTTGGATACCACACTACTACCTGAGGTCTTCTCTCTGCTTGCTCCCAGCAATAGTGGTTATTGGTGTTCCGATGATACAACTTGATCTGAATTTTGTGCATGGGAAACGATGGACGGATTGTTTTGACTGCAGCCCGGGCACACACTCTCGTCGCTCATGTAATTGCTGTTAGTAGTCAGCGCTCGTAACAACATGTATTTTTTCTGTGTCGTTCGTGGAATCCCAAACCAGAAGACATGCCGCATAGGAACTCGGACCGAAATGCTAGTTCGGAGAACCGGAAACATTGGCATTCCAGTGCGGCTAGACTGGTGACCGGCAGCCTGCAGTGAGCAACACGTAACTCCCCCCACCTCCAAACGTAGACCTTAAGCCAACAATCCGAGTCGTTCGATGGGTCGCGCTCACCTTTCCTCCTGGCCTGGGTCACCATTCAATGCCTACTCCCACTGGATGTTATGTAGTTGGTAGGCCACCTGACGGACCCAAGTAAACAGGCTCGGCAACCCGGACCCGGCTTGTCTCGCATAGACTTCAAGTTGGATCTGCGGCTACACTCTACGGCCCCGCATGCCACCCAACCTTCCACACAATATAGGCAGATGCAAGGGAAATGGTACATTTCCACGATCTATCCTCTCTTGGCCCCCCTCCCCCCCCATCCGCACTCAGGCTGGTGGACATCCGAATACCTACCTAGAGCTGCTTTTGTGACATTGCTCGCAGTTTGGTTTTCGAGCGGATTTCTGCAGGCCGTGTCTTGTTCTTCGTCCCTCTCGTGCTCGTGCCATCTACGGGAATCCTTTCTCAAGGTCGTTCGAATTTGGCTGTGTAGGTTTTTCTTTGGCATCTCGCTCACAGTTTGCCCACGCACCGCCAGAGACGGTTCGAGTCATGGACGGACTACAGTTAGCTCCCCATGATCATACATATACCTGGCTACATTCACAGTTTGCCTCGGCTCATGCACGTAAGCTACGTCTGTCTTTTTTTTTTTCCTTTTAACACTGCACTCATCCTTTTGAATAGACTCACAAGTCCACTGGCAACACTGACCTTGGACTTGCGTGCATACGTGTGCTCCGTAATCCTCTCAAAAAGCATTCGTTCCTCTCTTGTTTCGTTGCGTGAGCTGTCTGGGTCCAGCCCTTCAAATGTGGTGAGGTTTCTTCTCCCTCGCCTTGCCCGCAATGTTTCAAACACCGTGGTGGTCATCTCAGCGTTCCCTCTGGGTTCGCTGTATCCGGACCCCGAGCGACCTAGTTGGTTAGAATGGGCGCTGTATGGTATCCTTTTCCCCATGTCGTTTCTACCCTGTTCTTTATGCTAAATATTTTTCTATTTGCTAGAACTACGATAACATTTAACTATAGATACACTCTCCTTAATTCAGATGCACCCGTAATCCGCTGGCACATCGGACAGAGCTTCGTCGTACCAAGACACCTCAGCCAACATGTTGCACAGCACGTGTGCCAGCACCCCGTTGATACCGTCGGGTCAATATATGGTGACAAACAAATTCGACATGTCGCAGGTGCAGGCTACCGGGAAGAAGTATGAGAACATGATGATTGTCACCAGAGAGAAAGACGTACAATGGCGTTCAGTTTTGCTTCCAGAGCTGCTATGAGCGCGAGATTGTCCCCGCGTGAACGCGCAGTCAAAATGGCCAAGTCTAATTTATCCGTATCTTCCTCTGAGCGTGATCGTGAGCTAATATCGGTCGGGGTGATATGTCGGTCGTTCACGTCCACGTCTGCTTCCAATCCCACATTAACCACATCCGCCTCTCCAAATTGCGCATCCCCGAACATGCCATCGTCTGTTCCATCGATATCGATATCATCTTCTGTATCCATCGTCGAGGGTCGAATATGTATTCCTGTCCCTCTCAAACTGGCATTCGTGATGACCCGGGTCCGGACACTCCCTCGCCAACCCGTATCGACATCGATGTCCACCTCCACATCCGCATCTACATCCTCGTTCCCGTGTACGAGGTCATTTGTCCGTCGTTCGACGTGGGCACGCCGACTTTCATGCGCGAGACACGCGTCAACGTGTGCCTCGATGACATCCCTGTCACCATGAACGAGTTGCGAACACACAGGACAAGTGATTCCGCCTTGGAGGCTGACACCACCAGCGCTATGCCGTGCAAGCCATGTCGCATCCTCCTTGGCGAGCTCCTTGAGTCGCGCATGTCTTGCTTTACGGCGACGCGTGATATATCCGATGGCCTGTTCGATCGCGGTAGGCGTCGTGATCGTGTTTGCAACAAGAGTGATGGTCGGCGTCGAAGACGAGACGCGGATACGAGGCAAGGGTTGGAGTGCGGTGAGAGATTGACGGGCTCTGAGCGCCGAACGTCGTTTATTGACACTGGGGCTGTCCGTAGTAGACCCAATGAGAGGGAGTCACGCGCGCAGGGGGGGGGGGAGTAAGAAAGAACGAGAACACGCACCCCTCCTCGAGGTCGTCCACCTCGGCGAGCACCTCTGCATCGCCAATGTGTTTTATAATGTCGTCGACGCGCTGCATCTCGAGCTCGGCGTGCGCTGCAAGGAGACGGATGGGGATGCTCTCCGTGCATGCAGGACAGGGCCGCGTTTCGGCGCGTTTAGCTGGTGGATGGCATACACAGTCAATCGGGTGGGCAGACAGGCGTGTTCGGACGCGCACGTACGTTTCTTTACCTTTGGCTCTGGTTCCGATTCTGGCACGGGCGAGAGCGACGACGACGCGCTCCTCTCGGCGTCCTCCTTGGCACGTTTTTTACCACTGTGGTGATTCCGAAAGGTGACCCCTGAGGTACGCACATACTACGACACAAGACGCACGTGTTACGACGAGGACGGTCCATCCGGGGTATGTTTCGGGGTGGAATATTTCAGTGTGGGTGAACGTGTGGGTCGAGCAGGTGTAGGGAGGGGCGACGAGGGATGGATTGCGAACACTGACGTCGGATGTAGTGCGCACGTGACGAAGCGATGGGGGTTTCTGACGATTTCCCCGAGACGTTGATGCATCGATCCAGTAAACTCTCATAAGGTCTCTTCCCAGACATTTTCACCCAGACCATGGATCTACAATCGAGCACCTTGAAAAAAAAAACCATGCGTTGATGTCGTGTACACTAGAATTACATCGCCCACGTCTTTTCCCGCTCAAACACCTCAAATCCCCGTCACCCCCTTGCCCTTGGTATTCAACGCCGCACTGCCTCGCGTCGTATTCATGTTGAACGTCCCCGTCCCCGAAGAGATTCCCTCGCCCGATTGCTCCTTGCCCTTTTCCAATAGCGTCTTGATCACGTCCGTGTCCTTTGACGTACCAAAGTTGTTTTCGAGTTGTTGTTTGGACGGGCGGCCTAGATACCCTTGGGAACCTTGCGTGGAATAAAATATTTCAAACGCTAACAACGTAGGATGAGTGAATGCCCGATGGCGATCAAAGACGAAAGCGTCGTCAACGTACAGTCGACGATCTCCGCAAGCGGGATCGTCCTAGAACAACATACACATCAGACAAGCAACCTCGCAACCAAACGCGCGCATTTACGTGTCTTGAGATCAAATCAGCGATGCGTTCGATAAGCCATGGGATTGGTACTCACCTCCGGCTTTCCATTTCTTGAGCTGCATCACGAACGCACCGAGTCAGAGATCGCCCACGAACATCCAAAAAGAAATCACCTCGGCGGGATTAACGATGACCATGTATTCGTCCGTCGAATGCGGATCCGGTTTGTACACGACTTTGGTGACGTTCTTTGGCATTACGAATCGGCGTGCTTCAGATGATAGAATACGATACAAGGAAGAGTATGTGCGCGAGCGAGAACAACAAGTGGCGAGACCGGTGTACGTCTCTTTATACGCCACGCCACCGTGATGATCGATGACGTCCAGCCGGCTTTACTCGGCTTGACGTCACGCGACCCCATTTTTTTCGGATCCAAACCGCACAAGCGAAGACAATGGAGAATGAATCCAAGGTCACTTGGCGACGCTTGTCGTCGAGTCACAGCGCAACGACCTTTTCCCATTTCAGCTCAGTTGCTTTACGCCCTCCACTTAGGCGCATCAAAGGAACGAGGGATGGCCTGACGAGAACATAAAGTCGATCGACAAACAAAAGAACTGCGGACGATCGGCTTACCTTCCGTGTGCACACTGGAATGGAAAGACAGTCGCCGACAGTTGCTTTACCAATCGCTCGCACTGCTCGGCGTTCAAAGGATCATTGAACATGATCGCACCTAGCGAGTTGCTAAACGCGAGCGCACGGCGAAGTTAAAGGGCACCCACCTCGACAAGCCTTGGAGTTGATCAAGTCGAGGAGTTCACGTGGACACCATCTTAGGGCCTTGAGCCACCGTGTCTCCTCGTCGGAACTAGGATCCTGCTGAGACGATGAATCACGTGGTTCGAGTTCTCCACTCTCCAATGCACCCATGTATCCCTTGACAAGGTTCTGCATCTCCGTGCCCAGTAATAGCTGTAGCTCAGTCTCAGTGGATGTTCACAGCGCCCGTTGCGTTCGCACGCACCTTGTCGCTCACGATGTCAGGGATGGCACTGACAAAAACTTGAGCATAACCATCACCGAGTTGGGTGTCACAGTCCAATCTTGACTGCGTATCCGCAAGTCCAGAGAATCGGAACCCCCACGCTTCGAACGCTTTCTGGAACTCCGAAAGCTCCGCGAGACGTAACGCTTCACGTCTGGTCAGCAACACGGGTATCGGAGGAGACAACTGCTTCATCTCTACCCCTCCACCGCCCTCCTGATGGCTAAGAAAGCCGCGGCAGATGGATTTCAAAAATCGTTCGACGCGGACCCGTTCATCCGCAGCGTGTTGATCAATCAGGATGAGTGTTTTCCCATCTACCCAACGTGGGTTTGGGGATGTTTCATCGTCGTCAGCACCGACGACGCACGCGATGAACTTGCAGTCGACCTGATTAATAATTTGCACCCTTGTTAAATCTTCCTTCCGGAAACGGATTTGGGAGGCGGTAAAATTGGACGAGTCAGGTTGAAGACACCGGTTCGAAATCGCACGCTCTCCCGTGTGACAGTCGTGAAGTTGAGAACTCCGATGATCGGTGTCTGGATCTAACAATGGGGGAAGACAGCGTATCTTTGGTTCTTGAAGGGCAAAGGCGTTGTTGGCCTTGAAACAATCTCAGCGACGCCGTTCAGCATGTGGGTGTGGGGTAAGAAGCATACATTCAGAGCTTCCCGCAGCCATTCGGGCACATTATTGCCACCAGAATCATCCTGGATAGCTTCCTGAGTCAGTGGTTGCAATGTTCGCCTCCTTGAAGGTCCATCAGCGCCCACAGTTTGAGGATAAGAGTTCCCTAAACGGTTATCGATGATGAAAGTTTCCCCGGTCGATGGATCTTTCCAGACTGTCTTCTGTGCATCAGCCACAGGCACCTTTTTTTCGTGTCAATTCCGGAGCTGTACACGTAACTGGAGGCGCGTACCGTATGGACGGAAACATTTGGTGTTCCAGCTCTTTCGGTCCGGTCCAAGGCCGACGGAGCCAAACTCTCACTGGCCAACTTTCGCTTCTTCCTCGGGCTCCCGTCGTCAACCGTTTCATTCCTTGTCTTATCAGAGGCGAAATGATGGCAAACCAAGAATGATTGGATGGTTGCAGATAAGAAAGAAGTCACGGCGTTTTTGTTCTGGAACAGCATTCATGTCAGCATGGCACGGAAGCGAGAAGCGCCGTTTTGCCCACATCCAATTCGACCGCTAATTTAGAGGGTTCCAGACAATTATCGATGTGTTTTACGGGAATGGTCAGATTCAGGACGTAAACCGGCTTCTTCTCGCCTTTGCGAGGTGAACGGCGGGCAGCTGGAAAATCCGATGAGACGTCTCCTATGGCGCGGAACAAGGAACAGACATGGCCGCAAGCTCGTCTCGCCGTCTTCGTCATACGCCTGCGGAACGAACAAATTTCAACTCGGTTCCGCATAAAGACATATGTCGTACGTGTTTTGCAAACGTGCTCGCAGCAAAGCGAGTGTCAATCAAGCGGTGGAGGTCACAGGACGATAGCGGGTGTCTATTGATATCTAGACAAGGGGATAACGCATGACCTGATCAGGTTGTGATGCAGTGTCACTTACACAAGTATTGATATGACTGTCGCACGGAGGAAGATCAGATAGGGGGCACAGAATGGAAGGCGTTCTACCTTTGCATATGCACCAACAAGTGAGATAAACCCCTGAATTTGGAGTGGTCCGGAAGTAGCGGCTATCTCTTCCACACACTGGGAAATGCAAGTTCCATGACGATCATGCATGGCGGTGCTGGAACAGAAATACACTTTCCTCTGTGAATGCACGCCCGTAAATGTGTCGGAATGCGCCCAGAGTGGAACGAGTCTTGATCGGGATGAGAAGCATGATCTGCACAAAAGAGGAATTATTGTTACCTTTGGTATCTTGAGAACATGTGATTTGTGGTGAGGTTGACGCTCTTTCACTTTGCTTGCGTCCTCGAATGAAAAGGCGATGTTTGGGAACATCAGCGCGTACGCCTCGATTTCTTGCCGAATCAGGTCCATCGTCCTGCTTGGCGTGGGGTGAGACTGACGGCGCACAGGAAGCTGGTTCGATTCTTGTTAGCACACGTGCGTCTTAACCGAAGCATCAACACACGCTGAAGAATGCATCTCGGATCGATACGACTGTTCCGGGTGATTCTCTTCGCCAACGGATCGATGGCCCTGCGTAGAGAGACTTTCCAGCCTGGAGAGGTATTAGCCAAAATGAGGGAGATCCCAGAGAGGAAACGAATACCTTGACAATGACGGTCCAGCTTTCACGAGATCGTGCGGTACGAGATGAAATCTCCATACAAGAGAGATCCGCCATGGAAGCCAGTGCTGCGGGCGAAGATGAATGTAATGTGCGCCATGGGCTTGATGAACTTTACCTTCTCCTCGGAAGCCAAAGGTGGATACCATTTCAAGTGTGGCAGGGGTGTACGCTTTGGAGGAATCTGCAATGCAAAGTTGAAACGGGACTTTGGAAAGGATGGTGAATAGCGCACTGTATCGCCCATGCTCGGAATCGTGTCCTATTTTACCCAAACCATCTTTTGTGAATCCAGCTCCATTGTCCGTGACCCAACAGCTCCATTCGCCGCAGTTGATACCGATATCAATTTGTGACGCTCCAGCGTCGATAGCGTTCTGCAAGAGCTCCGATACTATTATGGGCATAGAAGTGAGAATTTGGGTTGAACGTAATTTTGCACGCGTCGCTGCAGACAACTGGCTCAAAAGTGACTCGTCCGCCATATGCAACCGAGTTAGAAAACGTGGTCGGCGACAGCGCGTCAGATCATTGCGCGCCGCGTTGTTTGGCGCTCCCTTTGGAATTAAACAGCTACATTTGGTAATGTCGATCGAATGTAACTACATTCGGAAAACACCAAATCCTCTCCCCGAACCGTCCCAAGTAGAAGAACCCCAAAATTCTGATGTGCGCCTCCTGGCTGCAAGCGCGAGTCCAAGGCCAACCACATCACGTGTATCTGTAGGCTCGATGATACCATCGTCCCATAAACGGGCGGTGGAATAGAGCGCCGTCGATTGCGCCTCGATCTCAGCCTTCAACGTACTGTGCTGGCTCGGATCCCTAGCGAAATTCACATCAAAAGAATGCAAATATCACGAGACTGACACAAACTTTGACACGCTTGACATGACCTGTGAAAGTTGTCCAGATCCCATGACCGACACTTTCGCATTCTGATAAATTGTCAAAGTGCAAGCCAAATATAGTGCTCGCGGGGACTTACAGGCCACATCCATAGAAAGCGTGGCGAATACTGAAGCTGCTTTAGGGCGCGCGAGTTCTAGAAAGAAAATCGGACGACTCACCGCACGTCCCGACATTCCTATACATATCCGTGTCAGTCTCGTACGTCAGGAGATGCATATTAAATAGTTACCGTAATTGCCCGCACCGAAACTACCACCGACGACGACCGTCAACTTGGGAACATCTGCACATGCAACGGCTCGAACCATCTTTGCGCCATCTTTCGCTATCCCTCCCTTTTCGGCCTTGGAGCCCACCATGTAGCCTGCGACGGGATCAAAATACATGACATAAAAATGGATACAACGCACCCGTAACGTTTACAAGGAATAGTAACGGTATCTTTCGTTGCGAACAAAGTTGGATGAAATGGGTCGCCTTTAACGCCGAGGGAGAAAAGAGAATGCCATTGTTGGCGACGATACCCACTTCGTACCCGTGGATGTGTGCAAATCCCTGGAAAGACGTGAGATGTTCACCTCATGACAAGGAGAATACTATTACAGTCACGATCGTGGGGCCGTATTCCTTTTTGAATTCTCTGAATCGGCTGCCATCCACAATGCGTGCAATAACATCTCGCATGTCAAAGGTTTGTCGGAGATCAGTGCCGACGATGCCGTGTAGTTCGGACGCTGGGTATAATGGGTCTTCTGGCAACACGGAAGGCTTGGTTTATCTTGAGTAACGTGACTCGAAACAAGGTACCAGATGCTCACCGCAACGGCTTGACCGCTTGCAGTGCTCAAGTCACCGACAATTCCCCGTGCGATAGCGATCGCGTGGTCATCATCTCTTGCGAGATGATCGGTGACACCGCTCTCGCTAGAGTGCATTTGGCCACCTCCCAATACTTCCTCATCGACCTCCTCGCCAGTTGCGGCCTTGACTAATGGAGGGCCGGCAAGAAAGATGCGCCCTTGTTCGCGAACAATGATGTTCTCATCGGCCATAGCGGGAACATAGGCACCACCTAATATACG
The DNA here is from genome assembly GCA_038089615.1 of Aureoboletus auriporus. Classification (NCBI taxonomy): domain Eukaryota; kingdom Fungi; phylum Basidiomycota; class Agaricomycetes; order Boletales; family Boletaceae; genus Aureoboletus; species Aureoboletus auriporus. Next base: position 19,608 of record JBBPLF010000252.1, read on the forward strand.
TCAATGTAGGAAATGAAGAAGTAGAACTGTAGAAATTACCAGCGACAGATATGCCGTGTACAAGCGCTATTTGTGGAATACCGAGCGCGGACATTTGAGCCTATGAGCGTGTAAGTCTGGCCGATAGTGCCGGAATGAGTTCACTCGCCATATTATAAAAGATGCGACCAAAGTGGTCCTTGTCTGGAAAGACCTGGGATCAGCCGCATTAATACGCATGATGATGTATTTCAAAAAGTTGGACGTACATTCGCCTGATGGGGAAGAGCAGCGCCGCCAGATTCAACTGGGTCTGGTTAGAAACAGAAATGAGCGAGTAGAAGAGGTCTACCGAGGTATATGCAGGGCAAGCCATGTTCTCGAGCTATTTCCTGAGCCCGAAGGTGTTTCTTTACCTAGAGAGGATGTGAGGGTGGATGATACAATAGAGACTCGGCTCACGGTCAAGGGATAGTAAGACCCTCCCTTTACAGTAGCATCATTGACCACGACCATGCATTCCTTGCCGGCGACACGCCCAATGCCAGTGATGATTCCGGCGCCAGGAATGGTTTCGGGATATACGTCATGAGCGGCTAGTTGGGACAGTTCTAGAAAGGGCGTGTTTGGATCGAGAAGTAATGAGAGTCTAGAGCTGGTTCAAGACGAGTTGGGGAGAGGGAGAGAGACTGACCTCTCCCTTGGTAACCGCTTGCCCTTGCTTCGCATGCGGTCCTGGGCTTTTGGACCACCGCCCTGCTTTGCGCGTGCAATCTCACGTCTGAGATCGGAGACGAGGCCATCCATAGACTGGGCCCTGTGGAGGAACTCGGGCGAGGATGTCGACACCAAAGAGTGGTAGAGGCGTCTGGCAGGCAGTTTGGAGAGCAACATGATTGAGTCTAGTAGATGATGCGCGTCTAACAAGCAACTAGCGGGACGGAACTTGGGTGCTCGGCTACATAATTATGACTACAACTAGAAATCCTGCCACTCGTCCCAATTATCTTTCTTCTTTGTCACTTCACCCGTGGTGGTGTCAGAATATTCATGAAAGAGATCGTTGGTATCGTCAGGGGTCTGAGGGTGGGCAAGAGAGGTATAACCAGACGCGGAAGGGGCAGGAGTGACCGTATCCTTGACGGCGCCGACAATGTTGTTGACGTCGACGCCAAGCTGTGACTTGGACCACTCGTTGACGGAGTGGGAAGCGAGTTGTGCACGCCTCTGAGCCTCGGAGACGTAACCGCGTACGCTGGCATGGAGGGACGGGTCCATAGCGGGCTGGATGACATTGTCATTTACGGCACGAGAGGCACCGGCGACGACGGCGGAAAAGAGGGACCAGCCCTTGTTCAAGGGGGGAGTAGGGTTGTCGGGTGTATTGCCAAAACCCTGATAACGGCCCCCTTGGGAAGGGGGGAGATCGGCGGGACGAGCGGCGTTGGCGTCACCGAGAGCGGCAAAGTCATCTTCATTAGTGGACTTGGAAGCCCGAGACTTGCGGAGACCGACCGAGGTGGAGGAGTCGGAAGGGGGACTCGATGGCGTCCAGGGTGTTCCGGCGAGGGCACAGTCGAGCTGGGAGAGGTGAGGAGAGGGAAAAAGAGACGGTGAGCGGCGCACTTTTTCGCGGTACTGGCTGGCTGCCCAGGAGTGGTAGAGGGCGTGGGGGTCGCGATCCAAGCAGCCATAGGACTGGACGAATTCACGAAAGGGGGCATTTCCGCCGAGCTGGACAGAGGTGAGTGGGCGAGAGCGGGCAAAAAAGGCGACAGACCTGCATGCGAGCGAGCTGGTCGGGCTGCCAGGTGTCCATGGAGAGAGATCTGACAAAGCTGGGGGAGATGAGCAGGGGAGGGGAGGGGGGAGAAGGAGTACCTGATGTGGACGCCAAAGCCTCTGTGGACGCCTGCGCATTGTAGACAGAGAAAGAGGGCAAAGGAGACTGGGAGGGTGAGCGAAAGACTAGATAAAAAGAAGACAAGTACCCGACGCCCACTGAGGATTTGGATTGGCGCAGTCTGCACAGGAAGCGTTGCGTGCGAGGGCGAGCAGCTGTTTCTTTGCGTCTGCCATGACTGTGAGTGGGAATTAATAAAATAATTCACTACGCTTGCCATGACGCTTCATTGGGGTCTCTGGTCCGGTCGACGGTGAGCTCGTCCCTCCCGTTCCCCATTCACCGTTGACCCTTCTCCAGACATTATTCTCTCCAAGTCGTACAGCATCCCATCCGGGCCCGCATGTGTGGCTTTGGCGACAAGGTGCGTCTCCTCCCCGCCTAGCTCGTCCCAACACTACCCCGTGCACAAGGATCGTCGTCCCCTCGCTCCCGCTGCTGTCGCAAAGCTCGTCGTTCGCAGAGAGGACAATTCCCTCGTCGACGTCGAGTCCGTCCATGTCTTTTCTCTCCCTCTCCCGCACTCACCCGCTCCAGCGAGCTCGATTCCTCCTTTTTCCTCGTCACCGTCGATCTCTGGTCTGCCGATGCCAAGCGTGAAATGAACCTCGTCCTCCACCCCTCCTCCTCCTCCGACCGCCACGTCGCCACCGTCGCCGCAAAACCGAAAAAGCCTCGCACCGCCGCCTCACCCCGCACCGACCATCCCAGCCCTCCCTCCTCTCACTCCACCCCAAGCTCTGCCTCCGATCCACACGCACAGGTATGCTTTCCGTCCCCGCCCCACTCATTTATCAATCTCTCCGTTAGCCGGCTATGAACGCCATCATCCCCCCCGACTCGTTTGCTCTTGCCTATACCCCACCAGACCCGTCGATGCCCGATTTTACAAACTACAACCCAACCCCCGAATCCCCCGATGGCTGGGCTTACTCCCCCATCCGACGATCCGCTATACCTGCCGGCGAGCCCTGGGTCTATCGCACCGATGCCGCTGGCACCTGGCCTGGTGCCGACTCTTCATACCAATACAACAATCAAGAATACCAACAACAGCCACAACAACAATGGAACCAACAAGACTCTTCTTATCAATACGACATCTATGCCCAGCCCGCTTATCCGCAACAGTACCAACCCAACTACAACAATCCGTCCTCTCCCCAGCCCGCTTCCCCCCCTCTCCCTCGCCACGTATACACACGCACCCTCGTAGGACCCCTCTCTTCCAACGCATGTCGCCTCCTCGATGAAAACCAGACACCCGGGATATTCTTCCTCTTTCAAGATCTGTCCGTCCGCACGGAAGGTTCGCCCAACTTTATCACCACCCTAGATTAACTCGGCTCAAATTTTACTTCCAGGGACCTTTCGCTTGCGCTTACGGCTAATGAACGTCGGAGAGTGCGCACCTCGACTTTTCCATTCTCTCATTTGACCTTATCTCGCTTCAGCTCACCCACGCCCGACACCGGTGCACTTCGCGTTCACACAACCACATCTCCCGTCCTTGCGCAGACATTTACAGAACCTTTTGTCGTCTTTTCCGCCAAGCGTTTCCCAGGTGTACCAGGTATGTAAAACGGTGTTTATTCAACATCCGGATTCACATTTCTATACCCGTACAGAGACAACAGCCCTCTCGATCGCTTTTGGAAATCAAGGCCAAAAGCTTCCTTTGGTATGATCCTTCCTCGCTCCGCATTCCCCGGGGGCTGACCACGACCCTAGAGGAACCGTCATGGCACCGGCAAACACGGCCGGAGATCACATCGTGAGGGCGATTCAGATGGCTCCGAATCGTCAGATGACACATGATGGACGTCGGACCCTGTGGATATTTTCGATCGTCCCTGTCAATCAATCATCATTACTCATCCATCCATAGTCTCTCCATCTGCTAATGTATCCACTACTTGTTGCTTCACCTTGATCCACTGACTGCGTGATCGCCGTTCCGCCGCTTCACGTCGTGCCTGCCCCCGTTCGTACAACAACACCGCGCGAACCGCTTCTGGGTACTTGTGATAAATCCGCTGCAATGTGGCGCTCGACATCTCCATCTGACTTTGCAAACCAGCTTGCGTCTCCACTGAGCCGCCGGGTGCGCGGATTGGCTGTACGATCCGGCCTCTTTGTAAATGACCGAGCACTTTGGATAACAGCTGCAGCGTGACTCCGTGTGGACGCCACACAGACAATCCGGGTGTCACCTGATCAAGTATATGCAGCGGATGCGCGAAATCCGTCGACGCCTCTGGTATTGCCAGCAGAGTGCCCATTGTCTTGGTCGCAGCCTTGACCGCTTTCGCTCGCCGTCCTTTCTCGTGCATGGGCGCGTCCGACGCAGGCACCTCCACATCAGGGGCCGCCATCACGTCAAACACCAGCGGCGCCTCGGGGGTCAAGTCCCTGACGACCCGGCTCTTGCGTGAAAACGGAATGAGGACCCGTTCTAGAACCTCGAACGCACGCTCCACCTCGCCAGCGCGAACGAGCACGACCGCTAAATGATTCCAATTGTGTGCGTCGAAAATGAAACCGTCCGCTTTGGCTCTCGTCCAAGCGTCGATGACCACGTGATGCTCGCCCGCCGCGGACAAGGCATCGATATAAATGGACAGAGGCATGCACAGCAGATGGGAGCGTCGGATGCACGTGCGTTCCTCGCCCTTGAATAGTTCCTTGGAGCATGACAGTCCTAGTGCGAGCGTCCATATTTGAGGCCATAATTGGCGCACCGCGTTGGTATTGTATGTGCGCCGATGAGCGTCCAAAAGGATCGTCAGCGATTCCAACGACGGCTCCCCACCTGCTCCCAACATCTCTTCGTACAACCGTACCACGTGCTCTGGCCTCTCCTTTCTCGCATACACCAGCATGAGCGGACTGTAAATGTTTCCCAACGCAGACGAACGCGGTTCGGAGCCTGTCCAACTTGGATCGTTGGCGTCTGCATCCATGATCTCTCCCAGGAATGCCTCTGCGATCTTCAAACTTTCTTCCGTCCGGTCATTTGCGTATGCTTGCAAAACCTGCTTGTACGTAATCGAGCTCGGCTTGATCCCCCGTCGTTGCATATCCTCGTAACACGCCTTAGCACGCGCCTTTGATTGTTGCCGGACGTGCCCAGCCATGATGATCGTGAGCACATATGCATCGAGATGGTACAGCGGTCCCCAAGATGCTGCCTTTTTCTCCATCTCTGCAAACAGCTCCTCGGCAACGTCCATCTTGCCAGCGTCACAAGCGGATTGAATGACCAAGGCATACGTATAGCCGTCGGGACGTACGCCGACCCGCGCGAGCTTGCGAAAGATCGATTGTACAACGCCAAAGGGTGAACCAATGAGAACGTAAGCCTTGAGTAGCGTGTTATAGACCTCGATCGAGAGATCGTTACGAAAGCGTGAAGATTGTTTCAAGTAGTCGAATATGCGAATAACGCCTCGCCATGACCCGGCTTCCACGTGTGCGTTCATAAGGCAGGTGATCATGATGCGATCGGGAATAATACCCTCGCGCAGTGCACGCGAGTAAAACGCTTCGGCTGCTACCGCATCTTTCCTCCGGGCTAAAAGGGAAACAACGTTGGTGTAGTGGACGCGATCAGGCTTGATCTCGGCAGCACGCATCTGATCAAGCGTGGCAGCCACCGCGTCGACATCTCCGTGCCTTGCAAAACATTGGAGTATGATGCTATAAACGTGACCATCGGGACGACAACCGGCTTCCGCCATTTTACCCAACCAAACGGCGATACCATCAAAATTGGCTAGCTCTGCGTGGGCGAGGATGACGGTAGAGTAATGTGTAACCCCCGGCCGCTCGGCGAGAAAGTTACCTGCCGAGGTCGCTGGAAAAAACTTGTGAAATAGTTCGACCACCTTCTCCACCTTGCCTGCGACCGCATATGCATGCATCAACAAACACCGTGCGACCGGAATAGACCAGTTGTTATCTTCATGCTTGCTGAAAAACTCTTCCGCACGATCTACATCGCCACAACGCGCATTAAGATGGAGCCCAGTCGAACAATACATTCGGGAATCGGTGAAGGGATGTATCAATGCGAATATTTCGTGCGCCAGAACGAATAAATTCCGCAATGCAAGTAGTCGCGTCAACCTGATCTGGAGATGGAAGCTGATGGGGAGTTGCTGTCTACGCATTTCCAACACTAGGACATGCGCTGGATGGAGTATCTCTTTGGCACAGTATGCCTCCAAAAGTAACTTGCCCATGCGCGACCGATCGTGATGGTCCGCCTTTGACCGTGAGAATAGGAGAGTAGCGCCATCGGGAATGTCTGCAAGTAACGTGTGGATGGTCTCGCGAAACGACGTGGCCTGTGGGAGGGATATTCGAGGATCATAAAAGGTACCGAGAAAGGTCCACTCTTGAACCAGCAGATCAAGAACATGCGAGGCTCCTTGTCGATAGTAGGAAAGGACCAACATATTTCGGTAGACAGACAATAGGGTGTACTTGTCGGCAGGGGCGAGCGACGTTTCTCGCGCTTCCCGAACCAACTGAGATGCTTGCGCCAAATCGCCCAACCAGGCGTGAACATGGGCACGAAAACATTTGATAGAGATCATCTCCCGAGAGTCATCCTGTATCTTTGATTCCAAATCTCGCACAAGAGGTGCAAGACGTGTTCCCCACGTATGCAACAACGGCAAGTCTGGCGGAGCATCCCCCCAAAGCTGAAACGCATCCAATATGCGTTGAATAAACCTTGCTCGCTCTCTCGTGGACAGCACCGACGTGGCGGGCTCCGTCGAGAGTGACTCCGTGTAAAGGAGCCACGCCTCTTCTGGATCGAACCGGGATGACGCAGTCAACAGGAGGCGGAGTTTGTCTGCAGATTCTTCGGGATCGTGGGCAAGACGGACATTTTGTGTCCAATCGAGTAACCGCGTCTGAGATGCAGAGGACGATGCATGACGGCGTGGAAGTTGGGAAAGGGGTTGTGACCGGCGCGGGATGACATGGTTCATCATAAGGAGACGATTCCGAACTAGAAACGAAGCAGTCAGTCTAGGCACGAGACGATATGAAGCACACGGAGTACTTGGACACCACGGAGAATGCCGAGAAATGCAAGAGGAGTGGGGCGTCGAAAGGGAGCATTGATTGCATTCGACAAAAGGGGGTTCTACGGCTTTTTCCTTGCCCTTGCATTGCCGGGGAAGAGGTGAAAAGAAGTCTGCGGGAAATGGGCGCCGTGCCATGGAGTTGAGAGGCCACTTCAAAATGGACGACGGTCTTGGTAGTATGGCTGCTGCCAAAGGCTCGACCATGTGCACGAAACACCGAACACTGGTACATGCTTGTAAGCAACTGGAGATGGAAGTACAAAGTAAGCCTACCCGACGAAGCACTTGACGCGTTGTTGGCCGTAGTGACTAGTCTTCCTACGAACGGAGGGTTGTTTATTATGTAATCATAGTTCAAATAAATAAATAAAGTTTGGATGTTCGGACCGCCATCCGTCATCACATGTTTATCTTTATCGTGATTGGCGGGTCCCCGGGTCGATGTATCTTTCATTTTCATTCCATGTGACTGTTCAAGTGTGCTCCGCGATAGCGCTTTCAGCCCCTCTTCATCATGTCGGATCCAGATAGAACCACACCAGCTCATGAAATCGTCGTCATCCCACCAGGTCACCAACAGAGACAGCTGTTGCTGGATCAGTGCATCAACGTGCGGATCGACGTTTTCGTCCACGAGCAAAATTTTTCATTAGACGCGGAAATCGACGAGTACGTTATGTTCCTTCGAGCCCCACCTCCCTATTCAATCAACACGCAGGCAAGATCCGACAGCAGTCCATTTCTTGCTCCGACTCATACCTTCTCTAATACCCATCGGGACAATCAGAACCTACAGATTGGTGGGAGCAGGTTATTACAAGCTCAGCCGCCTGGCTGTTCTCAAGCCATATCGGCAATATCGTTTTGGGCGCGATCTCCTGCTTGCCTTGCACAAATGGGTGCGGGACGATGCTAGCTCGATTGGTGCCCTCGTCGTCTGCCATTCGCAATTGCCTGTTAAAGGGTTCTATTCCAAGTTCGTCCGGTTTGCTGGCATGTCATGATGTCGCGTTGACATTGGCTGAACTGAATTATCTTTCCTTTCAAGGTTTGGTTATCAACCAGAGGTGATCTCCCACTCCCGACTTGATGATCGTTATCGATGTGCTCATCATGAATTCCATGAATAGGGGGATGAATTTAATGAAGACGGTGCTCCTCATCAAAAGATGATTGCCTATTTGTCGCCGTAGCAATATTATCACAATGCTGTAACGAGTTCGTGTACTCACGAAGGTATATGAACAAGTAAACTAAAGTGTGTTCTAACAATACAATGCACAGGAAATCGTCGGTATATAATGTCCGGTGTCGTGATCGATGGGCGTGATATCGTTAGCAACCAAGGAACGCAACCAAAGAACAATGCATAATGTCCTCCACTAATTAAGAGGGAAAAAAAAAAAAGTCAAATCATAACTGGGGATATCTGTTCGAACCATCGTCCGGGCTCACACCATCGCTTTCGCTTTCAGAGCTAAACGACTCCGATTTGATCGTGCGAAGCGCGCGGAATGGGCTCTCAGAAGGTGATCCAGGGAGAATACTAAAATTGATACTAGTCCCAATGCCGAGGCCGGTCGTTCCTTCTTCATAGAGTCTTCGCGCGGCCTCATATTCGAGCTTCTCTTGCTCGGCCTGGGCCAGGAACGGCTGGGAGAGAAAGATGAGTACGCGATGTAGTGGTAGAAATGATATCGACAAACCTTGCGCTCGTCATCCGTCATCGATCGCCACTTGGCAGCAGCTAAAACGCTCTGCTTGGTGGTCTCTTGTTCGTCGCCAAAGACTTGCCTCACTAGCACGGGGTCCGAACGAATGCGCTGCAAGAACATAAAGTACGCGCTCAACGGCTTCTTGGGGGCGTTGGGGTCCTTGAGATTGCTCTTCCGAGACCGGCCTGCCTTGCGTTGCGCGGTCCGGAAGGCATTCTCTCGTTTGATATCTTCCGGCGTCAAGGTCCGCATGTAGGCAGCATTCTCCCGTTCGCGTGCCTGTTTGAGGATAAGGGACCGTTGCTTGTAAGGCTAATCATAGAAAGTCAAATCAGCAACGATTCCCAGCAAGCTCCGGCACAGCACATACCTCCTTTTCTTCGGCGGTTAAGTTTGCGTACTCCTGACCAGCCTCCTTGGCAGCCTGTGCAACGTTGAGTTTTCTTGTACTGGTTGCCTGATGGCGTTGAATCCAATCGGTGAAGTAGAGTTGCCACGCGGAGGGTGCTAATTTGGGCTGCTTCAATACAGATTTGAGAGGAGCTAATGTCGGAGATAATGGAAGTATAATCAGCATAACGACAGGAGGGCGGATATGATCAGACAAAAACGTACGCGATTCAGAAGATTTCACATCCTTTGGGGGCTCATCCGCTGGCAACTTCTTTCTTCGTCGCACGGTGGCGTCGTGGTCGTCGCTGACAGAAACTGACTCTGCGCGGCGACTGTAGGACCGAGTCATGGTGACCGCGTTAGGGGATGGAGCACTGGATGACTGGAACATCAGGCCCAGGGGATTGGCATCTCTTCTCGGTTGGAAACGACCCTTGGCAGTGTAAGGGTTCTCAGATAGGGGCGTCAGACGCGCGGAGGCGGAAGGTTGGTAAGGAGACGAATCCCACAACTGCGATGCCCACGCAGGGGGTCTGAGCGAAGTCTCGGCAGGAGAGATCGAGGCGACCCCGAGACCGGGAGAGCTGAGATAACCATCAGAAACCTCGGTTGGCGATAGCGATCGAGGGAGGGGATGGAGGGCCGCGAAATCGGATGGGGAAAAGGAAGCGTTCTGGGAGAAGTGAGTGCCGTAGGAAATGAAAGCGGGAGTGTCTGGTTGGGTGCCACGTATGGGGATGGGGGACGAAGAGGAGGGATCCAAGGAGTCATTGAGCCACTGTGAAAGGTTCGAGTCATCGATATCAAGCATAGGCTGTACGTCGTCAAAGCCGCCAAAGGAGTGGGAGTCGTGGAAAGCACTGCTGGGGGACGCGTCAGAGATGTCAAAGTCAGAGGTGCGACACGGGGAGGCGGGATTGTCGGAGAGGATGGGGGAGATGGGCTGATTGTAAGCGAGGTCGCGGGTGGGATCCCAGGTGGGGGAGAGAAGGGAGTGATCGTCGAGGTCGAGTGGGCCAAAGATCATCTGGTCGGTGTCTGTGGGGGAGATGAGGTCGTAGTCGACAAAGTTGACGATATCCTTCTGGAGTCGGAGGGGGGGCATTGTAAAAATGGGCGGAGGAGGAGGAATGGTCGGAACGGCTTTAATAGGTGTGCTGTATGCACGAAATCGGGAGCGTATGAGAGGGGCTCGGCATAGCGGCCCTCGAAACCTGTACCCGGCTGCCAAACTGGTCATCATGTGCCGGCCTGACTCAACGCCTGCGCGTCTACTAAAAAGTTCGGGCTGGCTTGACCAAATAAACGTTCATCCACATGCTCAGCGCTGGTCGCCATCTCCCTCAAGACCGGCCCTAATCACTCTCACATACGGCAGTCCTGACCCAAATCAACGGTCCCAATTGTACATCGCCAACCCGCCACCGGTGTCTTTAGTCGTACTAGCTGGGAAGCAGGGCCGTGTCCATATGTTTTTATTTTATATTTTTGGTCCCCCCCCAATTCAACTGCATTTGGCACATCATAGGACCACAATGGACTCTACCGAACGATAGCGTGTACCATTGTATACGCTCTTGCCCACCTGAATCAGAGTCCCGCGTCAGAAGCCAGTCCGTTTCTCTGCTCGATATGCGTGAACACACCTCCCAGTCTTTCACGTCCTTCATGATCACCCTTTCACGCTCGACCATCGCTTCTTGTCTACGGTACGCATCTCGATCGCCCTCGGCGAGAAGGAGTGGAACTAGGTGGATGCGTGACCAAACCTTCTCCCGCTGCAGTTCCCTAGAGGGAAAAAACCGAATCGTCAGGGTCCAATCTGAGAATTGCGCTTTTTCTGGCACGGCCCGATGGCTCAATGTAGCCGATAAGAGGTCGGCCGGATCCTCCGCCCATGGTGACACGTTTCGCGACGAGCACACCATGAGGAAACACGTTTTACAGCCTGCGCAGCCCATATTTGTTGTTTGTGGTGATAAACACACCTTCTTTCTAGGTTTCCCTTTCCAACACGATAGAATCCATACCCACACACGGCCGTCACTGCGCCTAGGATGGCTAGTCCGCTCGGTCCGCGAAAGGGAAGATTGCGCTTATATTTTACGGCCTCGAAGCCCCCAGGAGGAGGCATATCCCTGTGGTGGTGGCGCCCGTGGTCAGCGGGTGCGACGCACATGCAAATTGCCAACCCACTGTCTGTATGGTATCGACACTGAACCACGCGTGATGAGCCCGACATTCTACGCAGAAAACGGCCTCGACACGAGTACTCACTTGTTGCAAAGAAAATCGTCGAGGACGGGTCGATGTCGGTAGAGCTCCAAGGACAAACTCACCGGGACCGCTCGGGGCCGGCCCTAAATCGACCGTGGCCACGCAACTCCACCGTAGTAATACTTAGTAACCTAATGACAGATTTCGTTCCCAAACGCCACTCTGGGCTGTACAAAATGTGCGCGTTCCTGTGGACTAGATGGCACTTAGGGTCGTTACGACATCCATAATTGCTCGGATTTCATGTTTTTATATTTTTATTTTCCCGAGAACGAGACTCGTGCTACGAGTTTTGATTGAGTGGGATACGCGGTTGCCCTGATTTGAGACTCAACGCCAGCAGTTGGTTTCGATGAGTAATAAATAAATAACCAAATGCCAACTAGTTGACCCCGCCCGAAAGCACCGCCATCATGTCCCACAACCAGTCCCCAGGTCCTTCCGCTCTTCCCAGCTCCCAAATGTTCGTCCAGCCTGCTTTGGTCACCTCCTCCGCAAGGCAAAAAAACAAGCCATATGCCACAGGCATTGCCGCTGGCGTCGAAGATGAAAAATACCAAGCGAAATACAAGGACCTGAAACGAAAAGTAAAAGAAATCGAAATGGTCCGTCATACTTCTCCCCGCCTCCTCTCGTTGCTAATTATTCCTTTCGCAGGACAATGACAAGCTCCAGTTCAAGGTACTCATGGCTAAAAAATCTATCCAGCGCATGAAATTGGAAAGAGCGTGAGCATATCTTGACTCCCATCTACTCCTCATCTCATGTGACTCATCAGTGTACTGTATGAGCGACTGTCCGCCGTACCCCCTTCCCCAGACCTTCATGGTCATCCTCCCCTCCCACCCATGCATGCTGGTCCTGGTGTACCCCAACATGCACAACAACTGCCTAGTTCGGGTCAACACCGCGATTCGCGAAGCATCGACATCAATGACTCCAGTACACCGGACTATGCCCATGGCAATATCCGCGTGATTTCTGGACCCGACGGACGCACAGTCCAAGTATCAGATCCGCCCATTGGGCCAGGTGTCCCACCTCACGCAGTATCTGCTGTGCATATGTCACGGCGTGGGTCCGCCTCTGGCCATGATGCCCGCCAGCTTCCACCCCTCTCGCAACTCACTCCTGTGCAACACCTAGAACATCCGCGCCCTCATGCGCAATCCCAGCCGCACACCTCCCATCTTCATTCGCATAGCAACGGATCTGATGCCCGCTCGCGTCCCCACTCTTCATCGCATTCTCGGGGGCAGGGTCCACCTCAGGCCTATCAACAAGGAGGGGTTCCTCACCCACAACAATATCCTCCCGAACCCATCTCTTCTGGACAGGGAATGCAGAGCCCCCCTCTCGGCCACGAGAGAGAACGTTCCAGAAGATACGATACTCACGAACGAAGCAGCCATAGCGGCGATTCCTATCCGCAAGGGCGACACCAGATGGCACACGCGTCTCCCCATTCAACTCTCATATCACCCACGAGTGCTCGCGGATCAACCTCACGCGTTCATAATCACCAACGTGTCGGACCTAGCGCGATTCTTAATCACCCAGACTTCGAACACGAGCGTGACCTCGAAAGGGAGCGTAATTGGTCGCGACAACGCGAACATGATTACGATCGCGACGCATCACGTGACTATATAAATCCCGCGATCCGGAACTCGCCTCCTCCGCATCTGAGGTCGCGCCCGGAGAGGGACTATCAAGATCACTCTTCGTATCGACTGCGCGAGGACCAAATATACCATCGCGAGTCCATTGGTTCGGGGATGTATGGTCGATCCTCTCGGTCTGACACGCCTGGGTCTGGTTCCGGCTCTGCGGAGGCGCAGTCGCGATCTGATGCACATTCGCATTACTATGACCGAGACCGCCAGAGACCCTATGCACCCCGAGGAATAAATCAACCACAACCACCAAATGAGGACATCGATTTCATTCACGAAGATGGGCGTTTACATAATCGTGACCGCGATCGTGGTGGATCATACATACCACCTGAACAGCACCGTCCTCCTTTGGAACCGTCCAGGAAACGTTCTCGTAACGACATGGATATAGATGGGGATGACGTCGTTTCTCCCCCTGGGGAGAGCTCAGGAGGCGGGGATAATTCTTTGAGATATGGGGGAACCCATCGGACTGACGATAGAGGCTCAAAGAGACTCCATCAGGAAGGTATACCGTCATCTGCCCAACCCTACGGGGGACATGACGAACCAGAGGAAGGACACTCGGGAGATTAGGGGTTCGGTGAATTATCCTCCGCGCAGATTCCTATATAGAATTTCTTGTGCTGAAGTGCTTCCAGTTGTTATTTCGTTGTCAATACTTCGTTGTTTGTGTCTACGACGGTCGTTTTTTCGGGTAATATCATAACTTGTTGGATTGGAGGTGACCCCGGCATTATATGTATGCCAACGGATCAATTCAGAACTGTAGATCTCACCACGCGCGCCAGGGGACTTACATGGCAAATCTCTAAAATTAGCTCCCGCTAGAAAATTGACCATACAAGGCGACCTTGGGGATTATAACCACAGTCCATAAACTAGGTAATCTGAAAGGACACCACAGGACATCTCCGAAGAAAGAATTATGAGTCAAACATTCTTTACCTCATCCCCGTCGTGCTTCGGGCGCCAAGCTATTGTGCAACCTACCTCCGATATTGGGGGGAATTCGATGTCCTCGGGCTTACGAATTCTATTACCGCTTTCTTGCCGTGTTCGACGTCTGCCTGACATCTACGGTGGATAGTTCCGCGGCACAGGAAACTGATGATGGCGTCTGTCCCCAGACGGATCTATGACGCTAATCAATAAGTGACGATCTAGGATGCGGCGGTGACAAGTGGCCCATCGCGCCCGAGCTAACTCGACTCGGGGGACATTGTCTGATGCGCCCCCGGTGACAGGCCGCCGCGGGCACGTCTGACGATGAGCCCCGCTTGGCGGGCGGGTTGGTCATCCTCTCGACATAGCATCTGGTGCCACCCACTGGTCTGTGATGAGTCTCGACATCTGTCACCTCAGCATGCCGAATAAAAAATTTGAGATATATAATGACAAATTGGATCCTGAACGTTAACTGCGTATCGGGCTTAAAAGGAGGCACAGTCTCTCCCACCGAGTGGGAGCCAAGGACAAAAGCGATGGCTCATCATGGCTTAGTGCCCGACAGTTCGGATGACTGTGGTTGCCGTTCCGAGCGGCGGGTATCCAAGAACAGCGGGTTCGGTGTGACGTTGTGTGGTGGTGTTACCGCCCCAGCTGGCGGCAGCTACAGCCCAAGACATCTGGATTCGGACTATGGCAGTCGATCAGTGGCTTTTCAGATGAGATCTCCTGACTGTCCATGCGGGTCATGCTTGGTCATTTCAGACTATCAGCGCTGGTGATGCGCTCCACTGCCTACTGTACCTCCTAAGTTCCATGCTGTTGTTACTAATGGCATGGTCATGGCAATTTGGATCAGACCTAGATGCTGAGTGCGGATCCACAAACCGAATACATTTGGTTGGCCTTCTAGAATTTTTTTTCGAAAACTGTGGTCGGGCAGATCTGTCCGAACCATAGGAACTTATTCAACGGTAGCACTCGAGATAGATCAAACGCAAGGTCATTGATTCTAATGTGTTCGGCTCGGATATCGAAGGGATGATAATTACATGATCAGGTGGGATAACTCGACCACGTCATCAATCCCCCTTCCCTCACCGGTACACATGGTCCGCTGCCATAAAAGTTAACACGATCCCACAGAATGGGGTGAACTACTCACAATAAAGATTGGCTGCGATTTCCGCTTCGGCTCTGTCACCGTTAGCTAGCAGCTTTTCTTTGTTGTATAACAGTTCTTCACGGGTCTCGGTCGAAAACTCCTGATTTTGCGCTGGGAAAAGGTGTGTTAGCCGGACACCGGATATGATGCAAGAGAACTCACTTTCGACGATAGCGTCCACTGGACAAGCCTCCTGACAGAAACCACAGTAAATGCACTTGGTCATATCAATGTCTAATTGTAACGGTGAGCAGTTTGCAGCTAGTGTGAATCCAAAGCGATCCCACCGTATTTAGTTGTCCGTCGCGATCCATCTTGACGCGCCTCACTTTCGATAGTGATGGCTTGAGCAGGGCAAATCGCTTCACAGAGCTTGCAAGCTGGCATGAAACGTGAGGTGAGTATATTGGGCATTCGAAATGGCATACCAATGCAACGCTCCTCTCCGCTCGGGTACCTCCGCAAAGCATGTTCGCCACGAAAGCGGGGGGACAACGGACCCTTTTCGTACGGGTACATGATAGTGTAAGGAGGTCTGAAGAAATTCTCCATGACAATCCACATGCCTATGAAAATTTAACGTTATTGTGCATACGCCTTCCTGTCCGTCAACATACCTCGGAGGATTTCGGTGAAGAAGAATAGGTGAACTGCCTTGTCAATAGCACTTGGGCCGTCCTTGTACGAATCGGTGTGTTTGTCCGGCTCATCTTGGGCAGTCAATGTACCTGTAGCGGCAGGTGACCTGATTTGAACGGGACCCTCTAGACTCGCATGTCTATCGACATGCTCGGCATGGGAACAACGGGTCGAGGAGACGTTCCGGGAAGTGACTGATGCAGGACGGAACACGATAGCACGCTGTGGGGTCAGCAAACGATACGAGAGCCCAACACCAAGACGTGCGCGGGCAAGAGACATTTGGCCGTTTACAAGACGAGAACAACGATTGGGTGTGACAGTATGTCACACTGGAGTGACACCTATTTCTCAGCCAATCATCATTCACCCATCTCGTCATGTCCACCTCAAAAGCGAAAGCAAAGGCGCAGACGTTTTCAGACCAGGGTACGCTGAATTCGCTTCTTTTCTTTCATCGTCTCATCATGACAGACTAGACAGAAGTACAACAAACATATTCTCGCTTCCAGAATGACTTGCAAACGCTGGCCGGAAAGATCGGTGAACTCGAGCAAGAAGCTGAAGAGCATACGTAAGTCATCTTTGGCTGCTATGGAATAAACATGATCAAGCTTGGAATCAGATTGGTCCTTTCAACGTTACATGAAGCGCTGGAGGAGGAGCCCGATCGCAAATGTTTTCGTTTGATTGGTGGTGTACTCGTTGAACGCACTGTCAAAGACGTCGTTCCAGCATTGCAAACGAACCGCGATGGAGTGAGCCTCCTACGCTATTCCACTCGCCCACGTACTCTAATGCGTGTCGCACAGATTAAAAAGGTGATCACCACACTTACGGAGCAGATCAAGTCGAAAGAACAAGAGTTTGAGACTTTCAAACGTGAACACAACATACGTGTCATCCATAAAGCATGACCTTTCCTCCGATTACCTTGATTAATTTGATCAGACTATTCGTGCGGTAGAGTCACGCCTGCCTGAACTCTTTCCCTCGTCGCATCGATCGATCCGGAAACGATTTTTGTTTCTGTCCGTCTACATGACTGCTCGTAGGAGTGCGTAATCTTTTAGGCCCATGGAAAGAACATGCATAAATTCAACACCACGAATATTGATACCGCCAAACGGTTGTAGGACGAGATCAAATCAGGGAATGGATATCCGACCGCCAGTGTTGTCTGCGCAAGGGTTATCATATTAACTGGGAAGGTCCATCTTCTTTTCATCTGCAAGCCATGCCAATTATACCTGCGATGCTCGAGCGTCTTTTGCTGGGTTGTGTATCTTGTTCGTTAACCCGTCCTCCTTCCAGGTGTAACCCCGTTTCAGACGGTGCAATCCATTGCATTGCATGATCAGACAAACTCTTTTCGTCAGTCGCTATATATCTAATATCTAACCCTATCTACACAGTTTATTGTACGTGGATAGGAAATTTTCGATCCCATTGATCCGACCTTCTCCGACAAATTCTGACTACCCCAAAGGTTGGATCAGCGTAACGGAAAATTGGACGCAGCTTTTGGCGAGGCAACCCCCACATGTCTGCCTCAGGTTGTAGTTGTCAAAACACATCAGTCATGTCCGCGCTCAAGCGCTCACCATCCAATCGGTCTCCTCTGCACTTCAAGCAGAAACTCCTATATCCGTCGATTATTGTTTTACATTCCGGTGGGCCATCATGATCAGAGTAACCAATCGGGCATATTATCTGTTTGAACCTGTGTGGATTTCTCGGGGTATTGGTTGATCCTGGCATTTGTTTCGCTCTGGATACTTATATAGATGGTCCCTCAGGGGGCCGTTTCGTCGAATAACAATCGTTGAATGTTGAGCCGGCGCAGTCAGCTGTCAGCTGATAATTGAGTTTATGCGAATTTACTGCCGGGATCCCGATCGAATCTCACGCACGATCAATCTCGTCCTTTCCACCCAATGGCCGACCGTGACCAGTATTCACCGACGGTGGAGGATGTCGGACCTGTTCTCAGCGCACAATGCATCACACTGCATGCCTTGCCAGTCGAACTATTGGCAGAGATCTTCTCCGAGCTTGATCTAGAGACTCTCATTGTGATCTCCTGTCTATCCCGCAGGCTTCGGGCCATTACAGCCGACACTTCCCTAAATCCGTGGCGACGTCCTATACTTCGCAGTCTTCAACGGCGTGTTTACGAGAAACCACTGTTCCACCTCTGCGTCCGTTCGACCGTGCCGCGACAGAATTGGATCGAAATTCTCACTTTTGCATCACCGAGTTTTCTGCTGTTCGACAGCACGTTGCCTAATTTGAGGTCGTCGGAATGGGAGGAATGCTTTCGCAGAAGATTCCTGCCTGGGTGGACCAAGTGGAAGAAAGACCTTTCGTGGAAAGAAACCTTCATGAAGTTGGTACTCGTTCAACGGACAGTGTGTCTCCCTCTTTTGAATGTCTTTCTCCAGACAGCTTTATCGTGTATGGCACAGAAGTCGATCTTACTGCACCTCCGATGAATCTTGGACCAAGTGATTATATCATTGATTCAAATACCTTAATTGCTGATTTTAGACCGGCATTCCAGATACATCGTCCTCAACCGTAATGGGTCCTTGAACGAGCTTGAGGGTGCTTCGCGAGGTTTCAATCCTCTTTCAATATTTCAGGAAATGAAGTCAGTACACTATCAGTTCGCGCCGACTCCCACTCACATTAGGCAGAATTCAGAACAACCTTGCTCATTTGCGAACTCAAATAAGAGTCAGCTAATACCTCGGTGATCCTTCATACATTCATGGACTAATGCAACCTGACATCTTAGGTTGTCCTCGAGTTAATGGATGTTCGCATCATCGCTCTTGGTGTCACAAATCGTCCTAGAACATCACTTACAGTAAACCCCAATGCTCGTACCTTTTTGCATCCCCCTGGGCTAGAACCCCCTGATACTAGCGTCGATCACAATCGTCAGATTATCCATCCGAACACATCTGATTCTAAACCATCTGGTACAAGTTTCCAGTTCCCTGGTACAATCTCAGGCTAAACCAGTATTTGAACGGTGTCAGTGCATTTCAATACCGCGTACCGTCGCCTCTCATATCCTATGCCTTCATACACTCACTGCAATTATCCGATGTACACTCCTGGCGGGAGTGATCAAAGATGGCACCCGGCGGATGTCTTACTAGAAGAAGGCATGCAATGGGTTGGAGGATTGATGTATGCCAAATTAAACGTATTCCGCTATTTATGCTTACTTTTTCTTCTTCTTGCAGGGTCACCGCACAACTGCTTCCTTCCAACCCGGATCACAGGTCCTCCGTTGAACGGCTCCAAGGGTTGGAGTTATTCGGTGGGATCAATCGCGCCCAATTTGCGTCATTCACATGGAAGGACTTTTTAGCTATTGCGCCATGGATGGAAAAGCGGGTTACGAAGGTTATTCACGGACAATTTTTGGGAATCTTTTAATTATCCCCCTCCCTACGAATTGTTATGCGCTTTCTCATAACGATGGGGAGAGCACGCTCTCTGCCAAGCGGTGTGTAAATTTGTGAGATGGCGACTTTGTGTTGTACATACTATAACCGTCCACCATCACCTGTGTGCTGCTCAGCCTCGGTTTCACCCGTAGTGCCTGCGTGCCTGAACTTCAATGAAGCTAATATGAGTATACACACGAGACTATACCGGATGAGGCAAGCCGATCTCGTTGTTCAAAGTTCTGTGGCTGTCCAACGCGGGACCTCTTGTACAGTGATCGCGGTGAGACCTGTGTTGTTCGCGGAGGTACGAGATGGATGAATCGCCGTTCTATTCAACGCCGTTCTATTGTTCACTCCGGCAGTGTCATGGCTAACTTTTGTTTTTGTTGTTAGATGCACCGAAATTCCTCGGTCCCGTTAGACGAATCCATAACACTGTCTAAATGTCTAAATGCCGATGCGCATTTTGAGCCTCGGACCTCGGAACAATGGGTCTTGACATGTTCGGGAACTTTATGTGGTTGGTCGTTCAAGTGGCCCTTCCCCTACTTAAGTGTGCTGTTCCGGAGACTGTCCTTTTATCTCTTTTAATCCCCTTCTTGTCGGTTGACTGACGTTGCGGGGCTTCGTCTCTATACCCTTCATCACTTTCTTTTATTTTTCATTTCTACAACCATGTCGCTCGTAAGGTCCCCTTGTGCCTCCCAAGGGCTTGGCTTACCTATTGACAGTGGAGCTGCAAATCTTGTTCTAAATCCTTTACGCGCAAAGGTGATCTTACTCGACATGAATTGCTTCATACCGGCATCAAGTAGGTCGCACTATAACGCCG
>JBBPLF010000253.1:0-39663 GCA_038089615.1 Aureoboletus auriporus
GGTATCGCTGACCATTCTCTCAGATTCTCGGTGCATGATAATTAAAAGTCCAACAAAGAACGGACCCGTCACACGAAAGACATCGCCGCCTTCAGCAGATTTTGATGACGATGGCATTACGGGCCTTGTGACCGCCCTTGGAGGCATATTTATCGATATCACAAGCGACTCAGACTGTTGATTCCGGTGGCACAAGTAGGATCATCTCCCAGCTTGCAACGTGGAATGAAAATTTCAAGTTGTCTGCCCGTCTTTGCTGAAGCCCAGTCTTGTACGCATAATATCCTTAGACTTCCCAAATCACCGTGCGGGTCAAATTTTAGATAATAGGATCACCTAGACTACTAATTTCTACCCGTATGCCTTGATCTACATAGGCGGCTCGTAGAGTATATATACAGTAGAGGTAATGACGGGACAAGTGAAAATGTATGTACATGTATCGTATAAAATAACAATGACAGCGATGTATGTAACATAGGAGTGCTTCCGAGGTACCATGAGGAGTCGTTCTATATATTGTATCTGTCCCAGACCTATTGGACCCACTTACCATTCATCCACACTTGCCCACTCCACGTCCTTGACGTGCAGCCATTCGTGGTCGATCATATCGTGGGCTTCTTTGCGTTCTCTTTGATCAACCGCAAGCATAGGCTCTAGGAATGTGCACAGCTCCACAGCAGCAGCATTCGAAAACAGGTACTTTTCCACCATTACGCGGTGGAGTGGCCACGGCTTCAGGGTTCTGATGTACCGTAACGCACCTGAAAGGCGTCAGGAAAAGAAACCGACAGCGAGGCTGGAGGACTGACCCGCGTGATCGAACAATTCTCTACTATACCTGCCTCCCATCTTGGCCTCGAGAGAAAAATCACCCATTAACTCGATGATCTGGGCCAAGTGATCGTCGTCCTTGGTAAACATTTCACCCTGCCCGTGTGGGTCGAAAAGGTACTCGGCAGTCAATAGTTCGAAAAGGACACAAGCCACGCTCCATATGTCGACACGGGTTCCCCAATCACGCCGGCCGAGAATAGCTTCGGGGGCACGATATTGGCGGGTCTGGATATCTTCGGTGTAATGTTGCTTTGAGGGTGTCGCATTGCCAAGGTCGGCGATCTTGATGGTGAGCGGGATATAGCCAAGAGGAGTTGCGGAAGGCTGAGGGGTGGGGCAGGTGGTGGTGGAAGAGGCAGAAGAGTTGCTTGGAGTAGATGTGTTTGTACGTTGCGGGGCAGTGCGAGAGAGTAAAGATGGGCCAATGGGAACGTGGGGAATGTCGTTCGAAGGGTGTGATTGGATGAGAGGGGAACCCGGTTCGGCAATAGAGTTGCCGGAGCTCGGTGAAGACATGTCTTGAGGGTGTGGATTAAGATCGTTGAGTACGATGGAGGCCATTTTCGACAAAGCAGGGATATCTGCGCTTTCTACGGAAGTTGGTGGGGTGCTGATAATGCTGCTGGTACCAGGGTGCATTGAAAAGGAGGATGTGGTTGATGCCGGACTTGCAGAATGTAACAAAAGCTGGTCAGCCTTGGGAACGTGCTTTGTAAGCTTGCTAGTAGAAGAGTTTGCGTGTAGAGGAACGGTAGAATGGAAGTGATTGTGAAGACTCGCGCTGCTTGCACTGGCGCTGACGCTACCGCATCTCGATGAAGGGCCAGACAACGGTTGAGAGTCAAAGATCTCGACGTGGCGTTCGCGGGTGGAAGGACGACGGGTGGGTATGGTCATGCCCATGCGGGACCTCGTAGGGTAAGGGACACCGACTTGGCGTGAACGGGGAGACGGGGACAGAGAGAGCTCCGCGAGGATGTGGGTCTCGATATCCGGGATGGAGATGACTGGAAGGGAAGATGAGGAAATGAAAGGGATGGTAAGGTAAAACATACGAATATTCTCCGGTTTGATGTCCGTGTGTACTAGATCACACTCGTCATGAAGGTACTGGAGACCAAGAAGGACCTGCCTGGCAATTAGCTTAACAATGGGCTGCGGGACACCCTTTTTCTTGTTGCGCTCAACGAGGGCGAGGAGGTTCTCTCCGAGGGGTTCGAATACGATACATATGTGGTTCTCTGGCCCAGGGTGGGTAAAAGAGTCGAGGAAAGAGACAATGTAGGCACGACCCGGGTGGGCGGGATTTGCCTCTGAGACTTTTGTAAGAAGTTTTATCTCATCACGGGCAGTGTCGGCATAGCGGGATGCGGACTTGACGATCTTGAGAGCAGAGTAGCGGGAATTGCTGGGATGGGGTTGTGAGGGAGAACGAGGAGGAAGGACAAGGGACGCACTGAGAATCATGAACGAGCCAAACGGTGGAGAAGTGGCCCCAGCTGTGAGCAGGGTAAGAAAAGGATGAGTAGAGAGAGGGGGAAATACCCGAGTTTTCTAACGACGAGATAGCGACCGTCTTTGAAGAGGTCGTTGATCTTTACGGGTAGATAGCCACCAGCGTTGTAGTCGGCGGGGGACTCTTCCTCCTTCGAAACGTTGTCTTGGACGGGGACGATTTTTGGGCCTGATGAAGTGAGGACGTACTGATATTTAGCGCACGGCTCCTTCGGGGCCATGAAAAAGTGGTGATGGAGGGAGGAGAGGAACGAGCCGCGACCACCCGAACACGGCTCCGGCTCGGACTCGGACTCGGAGCGGAATGCGGATCAGCACCTATACATGTCTTCTTTCATTGGTGCCGTCGAAGACGACTGGCGGCTCTTTAGGCAAGTCTTCGACAGTCCGTCCCGCTCAACGCTCACGTTCTTTGTCAGCGACCGCCCCGACGACTATTCCATCGGCGCGCCCATCGGTTTCGGCGCCTCCTCCGTCGTCTATGCCGCCGTCTACACCCCCCCACCGCCGGACCGCCCGTTCCCCTGCGCACTCAAGGTCCTTGATCTCGACTCGCTGCCCCCGCGCTCCCTCGCCCTCCTCCAGCGCGAGACACAGCTCATGTCCCTCTCAAAACACCCCAACGTCCTTCGTGTGCGTGGGAGCTGGATCGATGGCCACAAACTCTACATCGCGCTCCGCCTCATGAACAAGGGCAGCGCCGCAGACATCATGCACTACGCCTGGCAGGGTGGCATGGAGGAGCAGGTCGTCAAATGCATCCTCAAGCAGGCCCTTGAGGGTCTCAAGTCGGTCTTCCCTCCCCCTCCCTCGTCTCTTTAATAGCCTGCCATCCAGCTACCTCCATGTAAATGGATTCATCCATCGTGATATCAAGGCAGCCAACCTCCTCGTCGACGATGACGGAACCGTCCTCGTGGGGGACCTTGGCGTTGCCGCTTCCCTCGTCGACGACGTTGAACTCGCCACCTCAAATTCGAAACGCGACCTCCCACCTCGTCCCAACGACATCCTTCCTTCTCGCCCAAAACTCGGCAAGCGCAAGTCTTTCGTCGGTACGGTACGTCTCCTTGCTAACCCTAATTGGGCATGGCCACTCACCCGCCACTGATGGCATAGCCATGTTGGATGGCGCCCGAACTCATCCAAGGAAAACGTTACGACGCCAAGGCTGACATTTGGTCATTTGGAATCACGGCCATCGAACTCACCCAAGGCCGTCCACCGCGATCCCGCGAAAGTGCACACTCTGTTCTTCTTGAAACGTGCGTTTCACCTGATCCAGGGTGTATCTGTTCATCAACCCACTCCCTCTTCAGTGTCCAGGGGAAACCCCCATCTCTGGCTCGGGAAGGAGGTATACACCGTTATTCCCGCGCGTTCAAGGAGATCGTCGATGCTTGTCTCGTCAAGAACCCCTCCCAACGGTGAGCAGTTCTTGTCGCACTGTTTTTGGTCCGTTTTTCATTCCATCGTACACACAGCCCAACAGCGGCTCAACTTTTGCAAACCTCGTTCTTCAAGAGCGCAAAAAAGAAACCTTATCTTATCAGGTCGATATTGGATGGGCTTCCCCCACTAACTATGCGGCAAGAACGGCGGCGCTATTCAGAAAGCCTGATTCAGCGCACCATAGATTCGTGGGACTTTACTGCAACTACCATGAGTTCCCGAACATCGTCACAAAAGCAAAAGCACAGAACAAGCATTGCCTCCGAGTTCAACCTCGACGAGGAACCAGAAACTCATCGTCTCTCATCCGAGGACGGGGGTGTGGGACTCCACGATGTAACTCATCTCACTACCCGAATACCCACCCCACCCTTGTACACTTCATTCAACACCCTCTTTAACCTTCACGCAAACTGAACCGGAGACGTTCCCGTCGTCAGCCCACCGCGCAACCTTTTTTTCACTTTCATAACTAGCATCTAGTCTTCTGTAAGACATGCTACGCATAGTCAACTTGCCCACTTTGTTTCCACACATGTGGAAGAATCGTGGTTTCACGAAAAGCCTCTAATTGTATGTATCCGTGAATGACATGGATTGTAATGATATTTTACCCAATGACGACCTTCTCATCGCCATCACTGAACTCGTAGGGAGGAATCTCCAGATTGAGCTGTGAAGGACAAGTTTCAATGACCAATGTTGGTTCAGAAATAACTTCTCTTACCGGCGCTGGTCCTTTGCGTGCGCGACCGGCTGTAGAAAGCATGTTTAGCACAAGGTATCGCTGAAATGAAACAAGCCTACAGATATCATAATGGGAACCATGGCAAGGACAGAACCACCCTCCGAAATCACCAGCCTCACCAATGGGGACACAACCAAGATGAGTGCAAACACCAAGCATAACCAGCCACTCGGGTTTCTTCGTCCGGCTCTCGTCGCTCTCCGGATCCCTAAACGATGACCAATTGGCACTTCTAGCTTCCTGGATCTCATCGACCGTGCGATGGCGAATAAACACGGGCTTTCCACGCCATTTGATGATCACGTTTTTGCCCTCTGGGATACTGGCAAGCGCGACCTCCGTCTTGGCGAGGGCAAGGACGTCCGCGGAAGCAGCCATCGTCTCCAAAAAGCCGGTGATAGCAGACTTGGCGACAGAGGCGGAGAGCACACCGAGGGAACCGACCATAAAGTACGACATGGCGCGGTTGGCGTCCTCGGACTTGGGGCGGTATGCAGAAAAGTCGGGGACTTCGGGCGCGTCCTTGGCAACGGCAGAGGTGTGGAGGAGACGGGGTTGGTAGAAGGAAGTGGTCGTGGGTGCTGCATTTTTTTTTTCGTCCGGGATTAGCATGGGTGGATGGTTGCGTGGGGCGAATGCTTACAAGCGTAGGTCCTAGAAACGAGGCCCAGAGATGACGACTTTACACCGCCAGTGAAGCTGCTCGGCGCGTCCGAACGAGCGGCGGGACCGTGGCCGTGGTCATGCCCATCCGCAGGTGCACGGGCAGCGAGGTTGATGCGCGGTACGGAGGGAAGGCCGCTGGGAAGAGCGCGGACGGTGGGGGCAAGGTTGACCGCTTTTGTGACAGCTTGGAAGGAGGCCATCTCAATGTTCAACTGCAAAGAGTACTCGGTAGATCTTGCATTTTCAACACCCGTATATACCCGAAGTACAGCCACAGCTATCATCATCCACCTTTTGATGCACCGACCATCCGAAATCAGTTCTGACTTTAGGTATCCCGCATCCTCGGGTGTCTGAGATGTCACTTGTCTAGAGTGCGGGGGCATGGCTATAGAATGTGATTCCCAACGTGATGTCTGAGGCGAGATCACACGTACCATGAACAGCGTCGACTGTGCCATCTCTCTCTATACCTTACAAAGCCGAGACACTGGCCATACGAATAGCTGATCGTCGCACGTCTCTGTAGCAGCAAACAGGAATGCCCAGTCCGAGTATTGTTCCCGCCGATCTGTAAATGCACCGCGAACGGCACGGAAAACACACCATTTACCATCCCTCTTGGTCTCGATCTGGTGCCTCATGATTCTTATACGATGGCCTCGAAAAAATCCGCACGAGTCGCCCTTCTTGTCGGCTACCAGTTTACTGGCCAGGAAGTCCAATCATGCTTAAACTCTCACGTTTCATGGAGGGGGTGGTATCGTTCGTCGAAAGTTCTTTTCATCCACAAATCAGCCTTGAGTATCTGTTGATGTCAAACGGTGTCACCAGCATGGAAAGACTGGATAGCATGTTTGTTACTGTTCTGGAGTCAGTGGGGACTGGAAGACTGCCCGCTTCGTTGACGAGTTCCAAGCCGTGGTCGGTGCTGTCGTTGTTGCACAAGTACCAATGGTCGTCCAAGCCATCGGTCAACTTTTAACATTGAAACGCCCATCATCCGCCATTCTTTCACCTCTTCGCTTTCTGCTTCGGTACAGTGAAGATAAACCAATTAGGACCCTCCATGCCTCCGTCACGGATTATCTCAGACCCCAAGCGCTGTGGGAGCATGCCATGGTTCATCGATACATCAGATCGGGATCGGTTTCTCGCCCGTTGCTGCCTGCGACTCATGAACGAGTAACTGCGTTTCAACATAAGCAGTCTTGAGACATCTCATGTATCAAATGAAGATGTCCCTGGCCTACGTGATCGTGTTCAGGACTCGATTCCAGACTCTCTTGGCATACGCTTGTCAGCATTTCGCAACCCATCTCGATCTCTCAAACACCAAGCTATCCGACTTTGATGGGCTCTCCGACATCGAGTCGTTCATACATTCTTTTGGCTGGAGGCACTCAGCCTGCTCGGTGAAACCAAGGTGGTCATACCGGCCATGGAAAGACTGGAACGGTGGTATCGGGTTGGTCAATCTCTAGTCAGATTTTTTATGAAACTGACGAAGAAATAGAACAGCGACAAGGAGTTGGCTAATCTCGCATATGAGGTCGTCAAATTTATGACAGTCTTTCGGGGAATCATTTCTCAAAGCACATCCCACTTGTATATCTCTGCAGTGCCAATGTGGGGAGAGAGATCGCAGATCCGACGCATTTACAGTCACAAACTCAAGGAGACAGTTCAAACGAACAACGACGATGTTCAACTCATGCCATCAATGCAGAGTGTTATGAGAGGGCACACTGATTCTGTCAATGCCGAGACAGGCTCTGTCGTTGCTGGGCCCTTTAACGGACATACTGGTTTCGTCTTCTCAGTCGGGTTTTCACCGGATGGAAAGCGTGTCGTCTCCGGCTCTTCCGACAGAACAGTGCGCATTTGGGGCGCTGAGACTGGGTCTGTCGTTGCCGGGCCCTTCAACGGACACACTGATTGGGTCAGATCAGTCGGGTTTTCACCGGATGGAAAGCGCGTCGTCTCCGGCTCTTCCGACGGAACAGTGCGCATTTGGAATACCGAGACAACCACTCCGCCATTTGATATCCATGATTCTCAATATCTGCCATCCTTACCACACGGCTTCAATCTTCTGCACGCTTACCACGATGCATGTACATGGACACTCAGCGATGATGGCTGGCTGCGAAGTACATCTGGCGTCCTGGTCCTTTGGATACCACACTACTATCCGAGGTCTGCTCTCTGCTTACCTCCAGCAACCTTGATTATTGGCGTTCAAAATTCAACATTTGATCTGAGTCGTTTTGTGCATGGGGAACGATGGATAGAGTGTTTTGACCTGACGCGCAGCTAGTAACTCTAAGGCTCTGAGCTTGTAATAGCATCCAAGTTATTCTTTACGATCATAACACCACATCTCATGTCTCAGGCCTCAGCGCTCAGCGTTCAGCCACGACTCGGACACTTTACCTCTTATCACTAGCTTAACTACCAGCCGATAAAGGTGGGTCGAACACCGGCGGGGGAGCGAAAACTAGCTATTACCCATTTATCATCCAGTATGCCAACCTAAAAACGCACCGCCCCTATTGATCGTGGACGTGACAAACGCAGTGCTTTTTCATCTTTTGACGCCCACACACGAGTGCGGCAGTAGGAAACAAAGAAGAGCACTGCGTGGACCAGTCACCGTGGGCACGAGACGAATTCGAATCTATTTTTTTCCCATACGACATACGACATAGTCTACATCATGATGCAGGTTACGATCCTCGAACCAGGGGCTTACAGAACTGGAACCGTCGGGCATAACCACTACCATGTGCCTGAGCACCCTGCATATGCCGACCCGGATTCCTCTACGTCGTAGCTCCGCACGTGTCTGGCAGCGCCGGAGCTGTTCGATGACGGTGTCGGCGGGGCTGCGATCGCGATCGAGAAGCTTACCCGACAGGAAGACACGGTAATACGGTTCCCGTTACACAGGGGAATTAATATTTTTCTGATGTCATGAGTAGCATGAAGGAAGGTCCTGTCGGAGGTGGCGGACACGTATGAAATATGGACAAAGGATCTCTACCACGACGAGTGATTGATTGATGAGAGGCCTTGGTATGTTCATCAGGTTTGCTAAAAGTCAACACTGAGTTGGTTCTCAAGCTTGTATTCGGACGTCCGAGGCACCCCAATTGACAATCAATGGTTGCTACTTGTTCATTCACGGAATGTGATGTGAGCATTTAAGTCCGAAAAGGACACCGGGGACGAAACACACCAACGCGGCGCTGGCAGAGGCGGTGACCTACAAAAAGATCTGTGACGCACCAGTACTACTCCAGGACTGACATCGAGCAAATTTGCATTGATTCACATCCGAAAGTGGAACCAGACGAATGAGTTCGCGCGCCCAGTCTCACTTTGGTGGAGTTGCATAAACGTGAAAGAAAAAAGGTCACTCACTACCCATGATCCAGGTTGAACATTGACCCTAGTCAGCTTAGAACTACACGTCAAGATGATCGAGCCACAACCAGACACTATAAGTATCAAATGATTTCTTGCATCTGGAAAAAAAAGTCCGGCGAACGGAAAATGTCCCGGCGGGCCATATGGTCGTGTGGCAATTTGAATCAACACGCCGGGTGATAGTCACTCCCCGCGGCATACGACAGATAATCAACAAGATCTGAGTATGCGTGTCGCAGAACCTGGTCCATGCACTCACAATCGCCCGGAAATCATTCACCTATTTAGATCAAGAGAAGTATCACGTCAGTGGGACAATACATTTGTGAACTTGAAAGCACGCCGTCTGCACGAAGTAGGATACAACTTGTCGTCGGTGGTTTTCTCGGCCACCATCGACCCAAAGGGTCCAGCCGTAAATATCCACGTGCCGGTCAATGGAAACAAGACTATCATGTACAACAAAAACAAAATTGGAGGCCGCTGGGAAGAACGGTGGGCAAGGTTGACCGCTTTTGTAACAGCTTGGAAGGAGGCCATCTCTGGGACGGAAATAATGCTCGATTGCAAAGCCTTGCAGGCGGTTTCACCACCCGTGTACACCCGAAGTACAGCCACAGTTACCACTCGTCGATCCCGGGCACCTTGTAGCTAAACCAACCGTCTCCCCAGCTTTCCCGCATAAATAAAAACACCAACCACATCATCCATTTTTTTATAACATAGCCAAACGCACTATGAGCTTTCTTCTGACCACCGCGCCGGTTGGCCACGTCCACTATTTCGTTCACTCGAGCCTGTCGATCCATCTGAAAAGTGGCCAGTGTGTGTGTCCACGCCTCGGAATCAGTTCCGACTTTCTTCCGCAAAAGGTTGGCAAGGTATGCCGCATCCTCGAGCGCCTGAGACGCCCCTTGTCCAGAGTGCGGGGGCATGGCTAGAATACGTGATTCCCAACAGGACGTCTGAGATCACACGTACCATGAGCAGCGTCCCCGATGAGTACCGTGCGTCGACTGTGCCATCTCTCCAGCTTACGAACTTGGGATACTGGCCATACGAATAGCTGGTCGTCGCACGCCTCTGCAGCAGCAAGCAGTTGAGGGACCGGGAATGCCCAGTCCGAGTATCGTTCCCGCATCTGTAAATGCACCATGAACGGCGAGACACACGAATAGAGTTTTGTTCACCTCAAGCAAGGCCTGCTTCTTGGGAATTTTCCATTCCTCTCGGTCTCGATCTGGTGCCTCATGATTCGTCCACCTGGAGCTGGGGTGAGCGCAGAGTTTACGCATCGCATCCACGGTCACTTACCATCCCACTTTTTCCCTTTCTTTGTCGAAAACAGCCATACCTACAAACCCCTGCTGCCCGTGGATCATCAAACAAGGACGATCCGGGGTAAGCAAGTCCGACAAACCGGGCACGCTATCAATGTTGACGAGAGTGACTAGCGCGACTAAACCACTGTATTCTGGCTTGGGGACGGGAAGCTCGAGATATTTATACATGCTTTGGAAGAACAGTCAGAATGTTCATCTTAGTAATGGAATGGGTTGACATCACCTTGTTCGAACCATGCTCCATATGCCGTCTGCGCCAATCAAGAGGTCGACCTTCTTTTCTTGCGCGACCCCATTCTGGACCCAACGCACGACCACACCGTCGTCGAATTCTTCGATGGACCGTACCTGAGCACCCCACCTGATATCGACTCGGCGTTTCTCTACCTCGTCCAGCAACACGTCATGTAGGTTCGAGCGCATGACCATGGTAGAGGCAAATCCATAGCGTTCCTCCGAGCCTTGTGGTACCTTGCCGATAAGCCCACCGGCCGAATTGTTTATCGTCAACCAGGGTACCTGGACACCGCTATCCCTCTGTAAAAGTGTGCGCGCCAGATCAAGCCCATTCAAGACATGCATTCCATTCGGAGCCAGCAACAATATCCCGCCTTCAGCGAGTGTAGGTCGGCCTGGGCGGCTCTCGAGAATGATGACATTGGCGTTCAGGCGAGACAGAAACAGAGATATTGCGGCCTGGTGTCCTGGTCAAGTACAAGAAACGGAAGTTGGAAGATGGACTTGCTCCTGATATCCCTGCCCCAGCCACGATGATTTCGGTCATTTAGTGGTGGCCGGCGCGGCGTGCTGTAGTCCTTGGCTTACTGAGAAACCAATGTTTTGTATCTCTTGTCGATGAGAGCCGACTGGGACCTTTTCAACGACAGGGTTTCTGCCACTTGGACGTAGACAGGCGAATTGTGTGTATAAAACTCTGCCGAAGGGCAACGCACATATTCTTTGAAAGAACCTAGATCGGCGCCAGGAACCAATATTGCTGTGCCGCGGTAAAATCCGGAGGGTCCTCACTGGCATGATCAGCACTGGTGGAACGACGAGCAGATATCGCATGCGTGCTGGAGCAATCTTGAGGTTGCTCTGGATCGTCTATCCACGGCTTGCTTCGTAGACAGATCAATCCTATGTGGCCGACTCTTCTCATTTAAATGTTGTCCACCGGGAGCAAAATATGATTGGACCCGAATCGCTGCAATTACGTAAGGGATACTGATTTGTACAATTCCGAGTCTACTTCGGAGCCAGCGGTTGAAACGCTTTTTTATAGGCAGGAGGCAAGTCAATGCTTCTCACAGCAAGGCGTTTGGGCGGTGGTGACCCACGCGCCGCTACCTGGTCACATCTAATAATGCTAATAAGAACTCTATCGCATCTACACGGGTTTCCCATGTAAATGTTTCTCCAAGCACGCAAACACGCGTTGCTTGGGGTACTTTGGCGCCACCGCAAATCCTTGCTGTTTCGCCCATCTCCTGACAACGCTGGGATCTGTCGCACGTTAGAGATCATGATGCCCTGCAACGAGTGCAGCACCACTTACAATCTGTGATTATCCCATCTGCACCAAATCGGACCAACTCGTCGATGCTATCGAGACCGTTCAACTGCCAAGGGGGTCGAGTGAGCATGAAACGGCAATGGTTGATATTCAAACACGGACTGTCCATGGTTTGACGCTTAGGCCGAGAGCGTGAGCTTCCCGGGCCATGGCTTGGGTCGTGAAATGAAGATCGTCTTCATAGGTAACAGATGAAGGGACGGAGCACGTCCCGCACGGCGAGAGAATGTCGGCATTGATAGCCCGTGCAGCTTGAGCCATCTTTTGACCAATAGAGGGGCCTCGGAAGTTGTCAAGGTGTAAACCGCCGAGCCACGGGCTGGTGTTGTTATCCAGCGTGAAAGCCGTCTCACTGTTTTGAGATCAGCGCACAGAGAAGAACCATGCGTCGGACACACATACTCATCAATCAGTGCCGATGTGGTGACAAGAGGGTCAAGTTCCTGTTGTATTCTAGCGTTCGAGGCATAGCGTTGACTTGGAAAATAGCGTTACCTTCATCGCGATTATAGCTCTCCAATCAAAACTTTGATACTGAAATCCAAGGTTAAAAGACGTTTCGCCTTTTGGAGATACGACTCACTGTTATAGATCTGTAATAAGGACTAGCAGAGAAAACCGCATGTTGCTTTTGTACGAAATCTTCAACTCTGGCAGTACGCTCAGGATGCTCAGGGTTAATCTTTGATTCAATATTCCACAGAATCTGATGCGAGGGATCCGCACACTCCACGAAGTCAAATACTTCCTGAAGTGTTGATATACGGGCTCCGGGGTAGAGTAGTTGTTGAGCTTTTGTTCAAGGTTACCACTACCCGATTCGGAGGTAAAAAAAAATGAAACGCTTACGAAAACCGGGCTGCCGCTTTGATCCGCAG
Source organism: Aureoboletus auriporus (assembly GCA_038089615.1). Classification (NCBI taxonomy): domain Eukaryota; kingdom Fungi; phylum Basidiomycota; class Agaricomycetes; order Boletales; family Boletaceae; genus Aureoboletus; species Aureoboletus auriporus. Next base: position 12,451 of record JBBPLF010000253.1, read on the forward strand.
TCCAGAGTCTTTATTTGGGCTAATGTCAAGTTGGCAATAAATTTGCCAACATATGGGTACGTAGGATCGTCGGGAAACTTGCAGATGGGATGAGGAGATGAAGTACAAAAAGTGTCTTGCGACTTACAACAGGGTGAGTATCTATACACTTTTCTGACATTATATGGTTGTCGTGCCATACAACCACCTCACCATCCTGCGTAATTGAGATCCCAGAGGATCGACATGAAAAGGATACTGACTAGGGTGATGCCATTGTCCAGTTCAAGAGTGGTTGCGCCGTCAACAAGCCCCCTGCAAAGCATTCACGACTGATCTATGCAAGTATGACTCATGCAGGCATACCAAGCAAAGCTCGGCAAAGTATTTTCGACCGTGCTACCTCTCCCTCCTCGATGGGCCTGTTGTTGAGGCATATCTTGTGAGACGGAAACGGGCGGGAGACGAAATGCGCACCTGTACATCATAAGGTTTGTTGGTTGATGCGAATGTGTGTTGTGCAGGCGAGGCTTGGGATAGTTGTAGAATAGTAGATATTATGAATGGAAGAGTAAACATGGGAGTTGGGAGTCAGCAATCAGCAATAGTAATCAGAGCGGGCATAGAAATACGGAAGCCGTCAGCATCCCGTTGATGTGTTGACATAGCGATTTTCATTGGACCACAAAAATTGACCACTGTGAAGACGAACGTTCTTCGCTTGCATGGTGAATACATTGAATAGGTTACTTGATTTGGCTGGGAACATAGCCACGAGTCGAACGTGCAACTTCTAAGACCGCACAACAAGACAATGCACCCGATCTATGCGGAAATTGCAAGCACGGGATCGAGCACCGAGTTGGTAGTGTCTATGGATACACGTTCGGTGGAACAAATGACGTCGTGGTAGTGTAATGGTAGGATGGGAAGAGAGTGACTGGCAAATGGACAGAAACATTGGATGTGGCCTATCGAGTAGATAAGGATAAGTTTAGCGACGAACTTGATCCTTTGACAAGTCTGCGTTGACATTTTCCAGCCCGAGGTTCTTGAAATCATCGCGTTCCATAAGCCCCCTGAAACAATACAAAGGTTGTTTAAATAAGGAGAGAGAGAAGGGAGGGCTCACTTGGACATTCGGCACTCGAGATATTGCTTGCTGAATACCCTGCACGGTGTGGAGGTGCTGGCGTTTTTCTTAAGGCAGGCCATGTATTGGATCATTTTATCCCTGCATTCACCTAAAACAAGGTTAAATGACATAAAATGAAACGATGGCGTGTATACCATCGTGGTCAAGAGGGAACGAGCCACGATCAGGAGGGGTGGCCTGGAAACCGACATTGATGGAGGGTGGACGTCCAAACGACATGAGGAACGTGGGAAGATACACTTGTACATGCAGAATGACGAAGTAGTACGAATTGGGACCCCTCAGCTTTCCTTGTCTTTACCCTTTGCAGCCGACTGCTCGGAACCGGGCTCATCCACGCGATTGCCGGGTGCTAACGCGTGCAATCCAACGAGACCTCTACTTTTAAGAATGAGGATCTCCTTGAGCCATGCGTTTTCACGCCGGAGTTCAGCAGCCTCGCGTTCGAGTTCATCTGTCCTTCCGGTCAGGTCTGCGACCGTGCGCTCTAGGCTGAGGGCTTTCAGCTTCTTCTTGACCCTAAAACGTGCTGTGTTGCAGTTAGGACAAGGACGGGTAATGAATGGTGCATCCTCACCCGAAGCAGTAGTGTTCCTGCGCCGCTTGTCTTCGGAGACGGAGAGTGCGTCGTCTGCGACGGTTGGGAGTGCTGCGGAAGCAGTGCTTTGTGGTAACGTGACGGCTGGAGGTGGGATAGGGGGTGCGGGGTGAAGAGAGAGAAGGGCTTGAATGAGATAATTGTAAGTCTCTGGCGGGAGTTGTGGGGGGTATTGGAAGGATTGCGACATGGTTGGGAATTAGGCGTAGGTGGACTGAATATTGTACCGAGTCTTTGATCATATGTTGCATGATGCATGATATCGCAATCCATTCTCATGATGACGTAACCTCGCTTTGTCATTTCCGTACATCGATCATGGCGAGTCTTTCATCCCGTTGGCGGTCGTCGATTAACCATCCCACAGCTCATCAGAATCAGGTCAAAGGACGGAAACTTTCGCTTCGACGTGTCTCCCGGCGACGACATTCGTCTTCTTGTCGACAAGGGACGTTCTCTTTCTTGCCTCCGTCTTGCTAGCTGACCCCTCTCCAGATCATCCAGTCTGCCAGCAAGGACATTGACCCTACTTCAATCACCGTTTCAAACCAGCCGCGTGGCAACGAGACCTCTGTCACACATCTCGCTGGCCGCACATTACAGTCACTCGGTTTGAAGTATGCGCATTGCCACATCCACGTTACCCAACTCATCATCGCTCCAGGCATGGCGATCTCATATTCATTAGCTATCAGGATCTGGAGACTGCCCCAGATCCTGTGCCCCCAGCCCTCGTCTCAAAGCAGATCAACATTTGGGAAAACGTCCAAGAGGATCCAGTGGACTCCTATTGGCGATCAAAGGACGGTAAAATCCCCCGTTCCCGCGACACGCGTTTTTGCAAACATGCCTCAAATGGCATGTGTGACTACTGCATGCCCCTGGAACCTTATGACCCTGCCTATCAGGCTGAGCATTCCATAAAGCACTTGTCATACCATGCTTATCTTCACAAGATCTCCCCAAAGTCTTCCTCCCCCGCTGCTCAGGCTCTGCCACCCCTTTCTTCCACCTCCTACAAAGTAAAGGTACCCTGTCCGACTGGAAATCACCCTCCCTGGCCATCAGGAATATGCACCGCCTGTCAGCCGTCTGCCATCACCCTTCAGTCCCAGCCATTTAGAATGGTTGATCACTTGGAATTTGCAACTCATTCCATCGTCGATCGTTTCCTACATGCATGGAGAGCAACCGGCCTTCAGCGCTTTGGCTGGCTTGTAGGTCGCTACGAGCCTTATAACGAGGTCCCGACGGGCATCAAAGCTGTCGTAGAGGCTATTTATGAGCCCCCACAAGAGGGCGAGCTCGATGGTCTCACTCTAGGCATTCCGTGGGAAGACGAGCAACGCATCAGGCAACTCGCTCAATCAGCATCCACCCCTCTCTCTATCGTTGGTTATATATTCACCGATCTTGATCCAACTCCGGATGATCGAACCAAGAATGTCTACAAGCGGCACGCCCAATCCTATTTTGTCTCTTCGCTCGAGGCAATTTTTGCTGCCACGATTCAAAATGCCAATCCTACTCCATCTCGTTCGTCCCCGAGCGGCACTTTTGGCTCCCGTATGGTCACTGCCATCCTAACCGCGACAGAAGATGGCCAAGTTGACATCTCCGCCTACCAAGTGTCAGAGCAAGCCTGCGCCATGGTCGCAGCTGATATGATCGAACCCTCTGTCGAAGCTGGCATCGTCCGAGTAAAGGAAGAGGACCGCAGCCAAGATTCTGCACGTTACGTCCCTGATGTGTTCTACCGGTACAAGAATGAATACGGCCTCGAGGTTAAGAAGAGCGCCAAACCTTGTTTTCCAGTCGAGTACCTTCTCGTCAATGTAGGTTCATCTCCGCGCCATGCGATCCTCGCAAACATTGAAATGTGTGTCAGGTCACCCATGGCTTTCCGCAAGCACCCAAACCAATGTTTCAATCGACGCAGTTTGCCATTGAAAATCGTCCCGGACTTGAAGATCAGCGGATCGAGAGTATTCTCAGTTCGATCAACAGTCTTGGAGCGACTTCCCTTGATGACTCGCACAAGCATCTCGAAATCGCGAAGTGGCTTAGTGATTGGCACTTGATCACATTCCTTGAAACCACCCAGCTACTGTCACCAGTATGATTTTCGGTCGCTCCGTGACCCACGTATCTAGTTAACCTCTGCCATTTTAGGATGATATCAAGATTCTTATGCGGGCGGCCACTTCGCCCCGGCTGTTGGAAGATCCCACCGTGATAGGCCCCTTTATGAAGACCGTCGGATGGCAGACTCTGATGACGTTTGCTCGCGAAAGTGCTCGTGAGTTTGAATAACATGATATTATCATTTTCTGGGTACATTGATGCCTGGAATAGCCGCTCGTCCAACCGTGTCAGCTCCAACAGACTTGGGGCATGATGATGAAATCCCCCAGGATATCTTCGATCAGATTGCCGCAGAAGAGGCCGCTCGGAGTCGAGGAGGGAGCAACTCTCGAGTCAGGATCTGTCCTCATTGCACTTTCGAAAATGACCACGGAGGACACGATTGCGAAGTTTGCGGTTTACCACTCGGCTAGATATATCTTCTTTCATGTAGATCCTCGATAGCATAGATCACTTGTACTGGTAGGAAATTCCACGAAGCCGTTGATCCTCATTATAATTACAAAAGTTGTGATCCGCACTACTACGTACAGCGTGCAAGCGTGGATTAACGTAGGAGTTGGACATAATTTTATCAATGAAAACGAATACAAGAAAAAGTGGCGCCCAAAATGAAGGGTCCAATGTCTGTAAGAGGATAATACTTAAGCCAGGATCCACCATCCAGCGAACAAAAGACCAAAGAAGACACCAATCGCACGAAGAGCGATGACAACAAGCAGCGCCTTGCGCACCGCAGCGTAAAAGTTGTTCAGCGCAGTTCCAGACCAGTTGAGGCTGTGGGAAAACTCAGTGCTTGCGAAAATAGTAACCAAGGGAATGCTTGCCGTCGATCGTTTGAACCGCCCTCGCGAATGCTCGTTTCCCAGCCACGTACAACTTCACGGTAGCGTTTCCCAAAGACCCTGGTACGTTGCGATGGGCAAAATGAGGATAAGATCGCAAAGCGGGCTTACCAGATCCAAAAATTGACATCCGGGTAGGAGAAACGGGGAAATACACTGGCAAGGCTGGGGGCGACAGCATCAACACGCATACCCTCACTACCGACGGGTCGGAAAGGCAGTTGCAAGCTGTGAGTCTGATGCGAATGCAGTGGTTCCGGTACCATGTTTGCCATGAGGTCCAACGTCATGCCAAGCGAGAGACCCCATAACTTGAGCTGATGACGGGCGGATGGTCTCTTCGCGATCACTTTGTCGGATACGATTCCTTTTTCGAGCACATCCTGAGTCAGCTTGGCGTATGAAGCGTTGGTTGGGCGGGAAGGCGATGCGATGGATGATTCTGGAACATCAAGGAGAATGGCGGGGAATTGCATAGTACCGATAAGGACGCGAACCAAGAGTTTCAGGACAGCGGCATGACGTGGGGTCAATCTAGATGCGGCATCTACCGATACGCTAGACCACGTTGCCCTTGAAGCTGTGGGTCCAACTGTGTCTGGCAAGACAGCACCGACGAGCCTTTCGAGAGGCACCCAATGGATATGAGTTCCCTCGGCGGGTTCCGTCGAGAGCGCACGGGGAGTGAGTTGCAAAAAGACAAAGGGGGAAAGTATCATGAGTAACCGTTTACCCAGAGAAGTGGTGATCTCGCGGTCGTCGAGCTGTCCGATACAGGTAAAGTCGCGCTCAGCGAGATCTAAACCGATTTCCTCCCAAGTTTGCCGCATGGCTGTGCATTTGGGAAATGAGAGACAGGGCGATAAACAAGGAAAGATGTACGTACCTGTATAGTGACCGCCTTCGTCCCCTTCCTCCATTCTTCCACCTGGGAAAGCAAGGTGTGCTTCGGCCTTACTCGTGCGATGGGTGCCGCCCTCGCCGGACAAGCTGGACTTGAGACCATCCGAGGATGAACCGCCATCTCTCTGCAAGAAAAGAATTTCTGGGCGGGCGGCGGGATCGTTTACCCAGTCGAGATCAAAAAATTGGCCGAGTGTCGGAATGGGAGCATCGGGGGGAGGGAGAGTGGATGCGGAGGGAAGGATGCGGATGACGATGGCTACGGCGGCACGACGGGGCTCTGTGGAGATGTAAAGGCGAGAGGAGGGGAGGAGGGAGAAGAGACGTACGAGTTGCGGGGGACGCAATGATGCGTGGGGGTGTCGTGCGGATGAGGTGAAGTGCGCGGGACAAAAGCGCGGTGATTCTGTCCTGTTTTTCTGGAGAGAAGACGAGTGAGGAACAAGGAAACGAGGATGGCACAAGACCCGACCTTTGGACATTTTCATACAATTTTAAGTAAACTGAATTACGGCCGAGTTCTCGTCAAGGAGGAAGCGGACTGGAGTGTGGGACCCGGGACACCCATGAGACCCCTGCCACCGCAGTATGCCCGTAAAAAGCCATCTCTGCTTGGCGTTAGAGCGGAGGTGCTGAGTCATGTCGACGCTCAGCTGTTCAGTTGCGTGGGTGCGCGAGATATAAGTGCACTGGACAGATGCTTGTTTGAGTAGAGACCGACGTGATGGGAAAGCGGCAGCCGCCTAAATGAGGCGTAGTCTCCCGACCGCAACTAACTCGAGCCCCGTTCCGTCTCTGCAGCTCCTCTTTCCTTCACACGTACTCTGTATAAAGAACGCTTCATCTACCTTGCTCTCCCTTCACTTTTTCCCTCGACATGGGCATGAAATACCGCTGTTATCTCGCCGGCGAACGCATCTATGGCTGTTCAAAGTGCAAGACCCATCTGGCCACCATTCACTCGATGATATCTCGAGTGAGTATTCATGACTGTTTCTCTCGTCCTCGCCACTGATGGTTTCAAAAGGCATTCAACGGCCAGCACGGGCGCGCCTATCTCTTTGATGGGGTGTAAGTGCTTCATCATCATGTTCGCCTCCAACAGCTCAGACTGCTGGGCAGCGTCAATGTCGTCGAGGGCGAACCCAATGACCGCCAAATGACGACAGGCAATCACACTGTCCGCGACATTTACTGCGTCAAGTGTGCCACCATCCTAGGATGGAAATACGTGTGTATCTATGCTTCGCTACCGCAGACGGTTGTCTCAAGGAGCCGCTACAGGATCGAGCATATGAAACTTCCCAGAAATACAAGGAGGGAAAATATATCCTCGAGCGCAATCTCCTCGTCGACGTTCAATGAGCGCTGCCCCTGCAAGCAGCAACACTGGAGTACACACTCCAACCCACACCGTATATCAACGTCACTTCGACGGCGGTCTCTCTGCACCTCGACAAGTCAATATCCACGTTTCACTTGATCTCATCTTCATCATTCACAACGCATTGTGACAGTTAACCTGTCATCCTAATTGGGTATAGTCGGCCGAGTCAGCTGCCTCGCCTTATGAGGCGCGGCGAAACAGGGCTTTGTGACTGGACGTCGAACCCGCATTGTATCATTCACGATATCATCCGCAACATCGACAAGTCTTATTTAATTGGAAGTTATAATTCATTCATTCACTCATTCACTCCATTTCACTTCTTTTCCCTATTCTTTTCTAGCCTTTCTCCCTCTTTATTAATCTTGCAACTAACACATTTTTGAGAGTAGAGGTTCCTCAGTTGTATCATCTATCCTTTTCCATCGAGAATTCATCGAGTAGTAGTCGGCCAGGACACTGGATACGTTTGTATATGTGTACGGAGCCTGTACCAGTTAAGACACATTCAATATTGGCGTCTCGCGCACGTGATCGTGTGTTTGTGAGTGTTTGGTCTTCATTGCCGAAACCCCAACGCGTACACACTCTTAAGTTCGAAACTCTTCCCCAGCCTTTTGCAGTATAAATCCAAACGACAGCCGCAGTCCGTGGCTCGGTGTCGTCAACGCTCTTTCTCCATGGGTTAGTTCCGCCCTCTTTCCAGCCTCCACCTCTGCTCAACTTTTCTTTGACAGCCACTCTCGCCGTCTCCTCCATGCGCCCTCCATACGCCCCTTCCCCGCTCGCCGGGTCCTCCCGTCCCTCCGTCTCTGTCCCAGCCCCAATACCACGTCGTCATCCCCATTTTGCACAATCTCGTCCCCTCCGCCCATTTGCTTCCATCTCACAAACTACCACCCTCAAACCCGTTAAAATCATCGAGCCTCCCCAGAATTTCACGACCACCTTCATCCTCAACTTGACGCAGGAAGAGCTCAGTCGACAAGACTGACCTCGGGGCGTACCTATCCCCCCCCTTCTTGGGCGCCGTCTCTGGACTGTGTCTTATTTGGTTTTTATCATTGGCAACCTACATTGGTTTATTATTATTCAAAGTTCGCATAGCTCAGTATTCCCCCCATTATGCATACCATACCGAGCAATTCAGCCTGTGTAGATGGCCAGATAGATATGTTTACCGGTCCCTGTGTGGACTGTGGTACAAACAAGGGTTGTGGGGTTGCTCCGAGGAGGCCAAAACTATATGCACGCTAGCAGCTTAGAATACCCCTGTATAACGGAAATGATGCAGACTAGCAAGTCGCCGACTGACAATTGAATGGTATGGGAACGCCGTTCATAAATACCCAAGTACACGCCGTGGTCGGTTTGCAAGCTACGTCCGAGGATGGGCTCGGAAAACATTAACATTCTGTCAACTTGGATTCGCTGATAAACGACAGAGTGGCTTATCTTGGACTGGGAACGTCGGTTATCAGCGTTATATATTATATATGTCTTTGACGATGATCCGAACGCGTAACGGGCTCGCCACGGCCGCGCTTAATGCCTTGACGCTGGGAGTTGTTGTCCATCAATGGCGGGGTCTGCGGGAACGACAGGTGCCCTTTCTGTTTGGTATTGCACCCCAATTTCTAAACAATAACCAACTTCCCTGCCGAACCGACAACTCACCTCTTCTCACCAAATGTTCATCGCCAATCTCGTATCAGGTGACAACTGGGGCACACGCCCGTTATGCATGTTACCTTTGTAATCGCTGGCGGGTGCCAAATAATCCGTGATTCGTGATGGAGCCTAATAAATTCCATCTATCGTAGATTATTTTTTTCCTGACCTGACTTCGGTTCCGTTCGGCATCCGACAACGAGGCTAGGGCGTGTTAACCTTACTCAACTTTTGTCGGGCGCATCTTTGACTTTTCGAACACAAGGATTTTCCACCATGCAGCTTTGTCCGATAAAATCGCTCGCGTTGTTCCGGTGGAAATAAGTCAAGCGACGTTGGCACGTCAAAACTGATTTCGCATTCAATTCCCCTTGCCAACTAGGAGTCTGGCCACCAAAACTTGGCGGCAGTGGGTGAGATCGGAAGGATGCTCTTGGTGGAGTGATTAAGAAGAGGGATCATATATAGGAGGATTGTGAGGAAATCTAAACACAATCTATGTCCGCATTTGGGGTAAATTGGAACGAAAAAGGAGAGGAGTTTGAGGCAGCAACGCTTCAAAGGAGCAGCCAGACAGACTTTGATCCACGCCGTCTCATCCTCTCCCCTCTGTGCCTTCATTTTTTACGACTTTGCACGATTTTGCACGACATATTCTTCCTTTCTTTTCTCCCCTCCACCCAAGGTCAGTTCCTCGTGCTCATCCCTCCTGCTCGTTAACATGCCCCAAAGACCCTTTCCATCCCACACATCTTTTTTTTTCCAATCCTACTTATCTTCCCCTCTCCCAACCCAAGATCCTTTTCTGGTGACAAGCTATGGACAGTTGGCGAGTAGCCGTCTTGGGTGATGGTGGTGTCGGCAAAACCGCATTGGCCGTCCAAGCACGTCTCTCCCTCATGTCATAAAACACACCGCTGATCGATCCCATTCTAGTTTACACTGAACTGCTTCGTCGGTGAGTTGACTCAACTGATGTCCTCCCTAACCCCTCGCTCACTCTCCAACAGAGGTATGTGTTCGGCTCACCCATCCTCATCTCGTCTCATTTTTCTTTTGTTCAGACCTATGACCCGACGATAGAAGATGCTTACAGGAAACAACTCATCGTAGATAACAAGATGTGCTTCGTAGAGGTCATTGACACTGCTGGTCAAGGTGCGTCATTCATTTACCACTCAAACGCCCATTCTTAGCATTCCGTCAGAGGAGTACGCCACTCTTAGAGACCAATGGGTACGGTCAGTATCCCACACTGCCTCTTCCCTGACCACTGCTCAACTGCCGTAGTGAGGGTCAAGGGTTCATACTTGTGTACTCGATCGCTTCACGTTCGACGTTCGAACGACTTGAAGTCTTCCGACAGTCGATGCTCAAAGTGAAACGCCAAAAGCCCATTTTCATGTTGGTCGGCAACAAGTGCGACAAGACCTACGAACGTGAGGTATCGCGCGAGGAAGGCATTGCCCTCGCCCGAACGTTTGGATGCGAGTTCATGGAGACATCCGCCAGGACCGCGTACAACGTTGAGCTGCTCTTTACGAATCTCGTTCGTGCGCTACGACAGACGAAACGGTTGGAGACTGGCGGATCGAATGGCAAGCAGGGTGATAAGCCGCTCAAGGACCCTAAGAAGCCGAAGTGTGTAGTGATGTGATGGATATTCTTCAGGGTTTCAGTTTTAGATTTTGGCAGTCTCTTTACCTCTCTGATGATACCTCCATCTCTTTTTACTGTTCATGACTCCACTCACTTTTGGGCATGCATCCCTTTCTTTCTCTTTCTCTTCTCTTCTTTTTTCTGCTCTTTCGACTTTTCAGGTTGCTGTCCCCGTTCTAACCTCACATCATTTCGTCGTCTCACGCTGTGTCATACGTGATTTAGGTCTACGATGTATTATGCAATGCATGGAACACCCATCTACACATGAAATGACTCATTGCGCTGTAGCTTGCTGCGCGGCCACGTCCTGCTTTCGGTGGCAGGCACCACTGACAAGCTGGCTATAAAGACGGCGACCAGTCCCTTTTTAATACTGCTAATTTGCCATGTTCGATGACTTTCAGGTTGCTCTTTGTTCACTCGCAACGCCCGACTTTCGAGTAAGGTCGATCCCTGACCAGGAGGAATTCAGCGTGTACAAGAGTGCACTCCGAACATCCGATGTATTTCGTTCGCTTTTTGGACCTTTCTTTCTTCCATGCAAACTAGACTGACGATACGATATCACAGGGAGCATGTTCTTGTGCTGTGACCAGGAATATACCATTGTAGACACTTGCGGGGTTCAAGATGTCGACCAAGTCCTAGAGCTCGGCGAATCCGCTATAACGCTCCGTCTGTTACTCACGCTGTTACACTGCCCACCGCCCCCGCCTTCCCTCTCCCCAACGGCACGCCAGATACGTCGGATGGGGAAACCAGCCTCGTTATACGAAGGCACGCTCATCCCGTTTCCGCTCCTCCCGCACATGTTCCGATTGGCCGATAAATACGACCTCTCCGAACCACTCCGACGATCTTTGCACGCCCATCTCTTCGCCAATGCGTCCATCCACCCCCTCGAGGTCTACGCGTATGCGACGACGAACGCGTTCGAGGACGTCGCAGCCGAAGCGAGCGCGTACCTCTTGCACCCACCGCTGTCCACGTACACCAAGCGTCAGATGGCACTCATGCCGTCCGTGTCTGCCTACCATGATCTCGTGCGATTGCATTGCTATCGAATAGCGCAACTGAAGACGATTCTTTTGCGGGAAGACATTTTTCCGTTTGGATATGGGGCGTGTGCGACGCACCGGGAACATACTGTCCGCGCGTGGAACGATGCGCGGATTTCATTGGCTGCTCAACTGGAAGCAGGTAGGACGACCGTTCACGAGTGGTTCGACATCGCTCATAGTCGACTAGCCACCGATATAGCGGCCGAAATGACCATGTTGTTGACCCAGTTCGAGTATTGCAAGACATGCCACAAGGCCTGTTCGGCGGCCATCGAAATGCTAGGGGTAAACAAACGCTCGTCACCATATTCATAACGTGGCTGAACACCCTGTTTAGTACAAGTGCAACCGAATCCCGAGGACGATAGACTATTTGCCGCCACAACAAGAGGGTAACTAGGGGGTGGAGGTGAATACTCTAGTTGGAAACGTGGCCTATAGGCTGCAGTATGTCTGCGCTTCCAAGAGGAGGGAAGGAGATACCTTGTTAAATTACTACGTGTTATGCCAAAGCAGCGTTCTAAGATCTTTCCACACCTCCGAGTCGCGGTACAAGTATGTCATGGAGTTGAACATGCCAGGCTGGATACTCTGGCCCCGTTCCTTGAATAGCCACATGACAGCGCCCCATGCCAAGGCCGCAAAGACGGAAAAATATCTCGAATCAGGCGGCAGGGGACGAGCGACGCCCGACGAGGGTGTGTTTGACTTGGGCGTCCCCGCACGGGGTAAGAATGCGGCAACGACCCTCGATACCACGTAGAGCACAATCTGTGAGCCCCGCCCCCCCCCAAAAAATAAGCACAGCCCACCCCCAATCCTATTCGAACGCACCTGCTCGTTCACCGCGTTCCGTTCCCCAAAGACGACGTACCCCCCCACCAACCCAGCAAGGAACGTGTCCGCGCTGTATTCCTTGCCGCCTCTCGCCCGTTTCTGGAGCAAGAGCAGCAGCTTGTACAGAGAGACGAACTTGGCGAGGTTCAAGGCGTGCTGGGTCGTCGCTTGAAAGATACCACGACACCGCGTTTTCCAGCTAGCCCCGTGCGCGTGCGCGATGAGCAGACGTGTCGGAAAAAAAAGAATAACGTTGGAAACGGAACGTACTCGCCGCGTCCAAAGAGGATCGCCATGACGAGGGCGTGCGGGAATCTGATCTTGGCACCGTAGACGAGCCCGTTACGGGCGCCCTTGACGATGGCGAGGATGTCATGCAGAGCGGGGTTGAGCAGGAGTGCGTTGATGTCTGTCATGGCAAACTTACACGAGGGAAAGTCAGAGTTGGAGACTCGGACAGCGCTCTTCTCGTCGTGCCTTAAATAAAGCAATGAGAGTTTCCGGTTGCGCGGTCCAGGTACATCAATCACATGTAATTCGAACAGCAATATTAGTTCTTGGTACCGTAAGTAATCTGTCGTTCCCTACTGGTTGACCTCCTCGAGCCCTTGCGTTTCAAAAAAAAAAAGTGCTGGTGTATCTGCAAACTTGAACACCATAGGTATGCAACTACTAATCTGGCACGACACCATCGTTGTAAAAATAGTCATCTTTAAAGCTAAACTGGGAGAGCGGTACCGATTCAAGCTACCGCACAATGAATAAACGACCCATACAAACAGGAAACAACTCACCCCGTCTTTCTCAAACGATACACCAACCTCGGACCCAGCCCTGATCACCACAAATCGCCTATAGTTCTCCATGAATACAGGCTGCGTCTGAGCGATTACAAGATCCTTTGCAAGCTCGTTGTTCGTATACGCGGTGAGCTGTTCGATTGTCATGCCCGAGGTGACACTTTGGCTCTTGAGAGCCCCGAGATAGACTTCCAATAGGTCATGCCCAGTACCCAAAGACGGATCAAAGAGCTGTGCGAGCCAGGCTGCTTGTTGATCCCTTTCAGGCATTCTGATCGCTGAAATCGATCCAAGATCGACGAAATCCAAGATAGGACCCAAAAATGATTCACTATAGCATTGTTAAATGGAGGTTTCAATACGAGGAGGTTCAGGCTCACCTAGGTGGAGCTTGTTCTCCATTGTGTAGCAAGTGACTCATAGCCAGAACCTCGGGGATAAGATGACATTGCCAAAGTGGATGCTCAATGATCTGGGATATCAACTGATGACAACCAACCAAATCCTCCACAAGAGCAGAGGCAGTAAAGGTTACAATACCCCCTGAACAATATTTGAAACCAGCCCCCAAAAAGTTCAATGAACCTCATCTCACCTATTGGATAGATTTCCTGAAGTTTCCATCTGTCAGAAGTCATATTGACAGAGTAGCCATAAGTCCAAAATTGGATTTCAGGAGAGTTGACCCTTCTTGAGACCAAGGAGGGCATAGTATGCACCATCTCCAGGTGACTGTTGGGTATGAAGATAACCCTCACATCCTCTTCCATCTTGGCTGATGCAGCCTTGGTTGACTTGAGAATGGATTGAAGCATAGGGGTATCGAGCCCTGGTGGCTGTTCATCAGGCCTGGGCCAGATGCAATATGATCTGCTTGTGGAGGCATTGAAGAAGTCCAGTAGGGCCATTGGAAAGCACAACAGAGACATTGCCTGATGCACCGTAGCATCTTTTGGAAAGGCTGGCTCATGATGCCGCTTATCATCGACATCCTGTGGAACGGGCAAAGACTGTTGCACAGTCCCAACAGATCGCCATCCAATTGCTTCGGTAGATGCCTTGAATGATACTAACAAGGGCAAAAGCACAGCAAAGATGGGAGTTCCGGTCAGAAGATGCTCCGGTACTTGCAGGGCTTTGGTCAATCCCTGTTGTGCTCTTGAAAAGACGACGAGGACTGCTGCTTCAGTACCCTCAAGAAGCAATGGGATTACTGCAGCCTGTGAAGTGGAGTCAATAACATGGGAAGCAGAGAGGAAGGAAGAAAGCCAACCAGTCCTTCATTCGACAAATGGTGTCCCAAACCTTCAATAGCCGCACCGTCACTAGGATCCTTTGACTCAAGTCGGCCAAAGTACTGGGCCTTCCCACATGCTCGAAGGAGAGGTCGTAGATCCATCGCTGAGTACAGCTTTGGAATACGAAGGGAGTCTAGTGACGACAACAAGAGATTGATGTGGGCACTGTTACTTATGCCACTCTGATCTACGATGGTAACGGCGCAGAGGAGCTCGGCTTTGTTCTCAGACGTGCTGATAAACAGGTCGCCCGACCATTTCCACTTCTTGGGTATTCTGGGAACTAAATTAGTGCTAGAATATCATGTACGGATACGACGGACTTCGGTGGTATGGGAAATGACTTGGGCAACGATAACTCAGGTTGCGACTGTTCAGCTGGTACAGGTGCCTCCCTTTACGATAAGAATGCGTGGGTTGTCAATTCCATGAAATCATGAAGATACTTACAAAGGCGCACTGAGCCTAGATGGATTGAAAGCAATTAGTTAGAGAGGAAAAGACGACGTCAAACTTACTCGGGAATATCAATAGTTTGCAAAAATTGCTCTGCGTTGATTTCTTCGTGGGACTTTGGTGGTATGGGGACAACGGGGATCTTGGGGCTGTCGTGTATTCACGCGTCAGATAGGCTCTATTTGCTCTGAATCACATACTCTTTCACTGGTGGCTCAGGGTCACCCATGTCCACGATAAAATCAAAGGGATCATCAACAGGTGGATCGACATCCATTGGCTGGGGGGAAGCAACGACATCTGCATCGTTGATGATGTTGGTAGGTTGAACGACAGGGGATGCAGGTGTTGCAACAACTGTGCTTGACGTCGTAGTTTCTTTCGTCTGGATAACAGGAGGGACGGACGGTTTGGTCCTTTTGAACGAAAGCGAGGCCAAGGACGCCTTCTTAGGGGCAGGTGGGAGTGGCTTGGGACCAGTGGAAGGGAGTGGGATTCCAGCAGCTATCCGCTGTTTGGTGGAGAGCGCGCTTCCAGCCTCGACATTCTGGGAGGGTAGATTCATGGTCTTTACGAGAGGATTGGTCCTTTGTTCTTGATGAGTGCGTACAATGGGGACCTTGGGCGGTGCAATAGATGATGAACCACTGGCAGACGGCATTTCTGGTCGTATGGCTTGGGTCGATACCTTTATTGCGTAAGCGGTGCGCAGAGACAAGGGAGAGAAGAACTACCCTGGGTCCCCTTGGTGGTGGAATAGGAGCTTTCGGGATAGCCTTTACCTGTTTGCGCGAATTGCCATCGGATTCGGACTAGAACATTGGAAACAGTGATTAATCAAGCGCATGAATAAAGGCAAGGACAAGAAGCATGCACATCTGATTCAACAATGCGTATAGTTTTGGCGGGCTTCTTCTTAGCGGGTGTCCTCGACACCGGTTCTCGTTCTTGGTCTGAATTCTGAGAGTCATCCGCGGAACTTTCCGACATGGTGGACTTGGACTTGGACGTTCGTCCCTCCTAGAAAAACGCGTTAGGAAGTGGGTCCTACGTCGACGGTTTCGAAATCTGCCTGACCTTTTTCGAGGACTTGTAAAATGTATCCGCGAAATATCGCTTCTCCTTCTCTGTAAACAGCTCAGAATTGGCTAGGAAGAATGCGATAGAGTACGGACCGACCCAGCCATCTTCCGCCGCGACCTCGTAACCCAAAGGGTAGTCTTGATTATCCATGCCGATGTGTTTCCAAAAGCTCATTAATAGTCGCTCGCATGCTTGCATGTTTTCTGCAGGCTCCCAGCTATAAACATTAAGTGCCACGGAGTTCGGTACCCTGGACGTGATATACCCACCTATCCGAGTCCGAACCGTAGCCTCCCCACTGTATGATCGGATTCAACGCGAGATTCACTCGTTAGGAAATCTGAAGTGATCACCTTTACAAAATATTCCTAATGCCACGTATGTATCGGTCACTGGAGAAGAGAATCAGGGTGAGCCACTCACCCATTCACCATCGTCATTGACGCGTGCTTTGGTGATGACTTCTAGAGAGCTGTTGCAGCGACGAGATGTCAATATGCAAGCAAGGGTCTTACCGACGTGGAAGACCTCTTCTTTCGCCTTTTTCCTTCTGGGCATAGGACGCGATCTGAAAACTTGAAGTAGATCAATGAATGCAAGAGGAAACACGTGATCAACCACGCGTGACGCGCTCAGGACTGAACGGACGCTCTACAACCGCACACATGACGTCCTCCAAAGCAAAGTCCAAGCAAGAAGAAGCCCTCCAATTCCTCGACGACCTTGATAGCCTCCAACCTCCCGCTGGCCCTCCACCATCCCACGCACATCCCAACAACGAGGGCGACCCAGCCGCGGTCCTCGCCTTCATCGATGAAATCACGCAGAAGAGCTCAGAGCCGACCCGTTCGACTGCGCCGCCACTAGATCGCCCCATCTCGCGCGCTGGCACTCCTTCGCTGCGCAAGGGCACGGAACGCGTTCGGGTTGGCGCACATCCGTCGTCGTCTACTACGTCTTTGGTTGGGAAGCCAGAGCCGACCGCGAAAGCCGAGATGGCTGCGGCTGCGGCGGGGGGTTCGTCAGCGGGGTGGGGATGGTCCAACGTGTGGAGCAGCGCCTCGGCTGCGTATCAACAAGCCAGATCCGTCGTCGATGAACAGGTCAAGAATTTGCCCAAGAGCGAACACGGGCGTATCTTGGAGCTGTATGCGAAGGCCCCTCAGCTGGAGAAACTCGGTATGTGACGACGGTGTTGCGTCGGACGTTTGCTGACGCCATTGTCAGGCGAGGAATTTAAGCGGCTTGGGATGTCTACGTTTAATGATATAATGAATGTCGTTGCGCCGCCGATCTCGGAGCACGAGGTTATTCAGGTTTGGCTTAGCCATGATATGCAGGGGTATGATGGGATTGAGACCCTCGTGTATCGCTCACTCGCGCGAGTAAGTTGTATTCATTCCATGATTTCGTTCTTGTTATTGAACCCATGGCGTAGATCATGGAGCAAGTGGAAGGCGGGGATCTCGTTGTCAACCGGGGAGAAGAGTCGCGACCCAAGGACTCTCCGGATTCGACCCGAGAACTCAATGCTGTCGATGGCTACGAGGCTGCACTGAAACTTGCTCAGGTAATTTGGATGTCTTGTATACCTTTACTTTCCAACACACTTTTCAGGCCAATTTGGACGAGCTGATCAAGAAGCAAACCAAGGCCCCAAAGAGGGAGTCGTCAGCCGAAAACCCGGTCATTTATTCCACAGTTTATCTTCGAGTCCAACCTTTCACGCGATCCTATTCTCTTCCACGATTGGAGGAGGCAGTTTCCGACACTGAAGACACTTATTTACAATTTATCTTGCACCTTGCTGATCCAGGGCATCAGCTAGTGCGCACCACAGTAACACAGGCCATCCCAGCCAGTTGGTTGGGAGTGTGGGATCGGTATGAGTGGGTCGAAGATCATGTTGCAGAATCGTTGAGGATTGCGATTGAGGTTCTTGGACAGGACTATCTCGCATCCAGGATGGGCTGGGACAAGAAAGATACACAGGGTGAAGAGAATGTGCCTAATTCTGAAGAAGAAGCGACATGATCATGTTCGGACCATCTATGTCATAGGTAGCACACTCTGACGTCTATGCCAGTGTATCGATATCCGCCTCGGACAAATTTCTTTACTTCTTTTGTGGTTCCTCTGGCTTTGGGGGAGGGACAGGTTTGAGGTCTGCGGGCCTGATCGGCTCAGTGCCAGCACCGACTTGCTCCCAAGGTGAAAGGGATTCGAAATTCCTAGCAAAGTATAAGCAGATGGGGCGAGTAGGCAAAGACAAGCTTACCGGAATGCCTGGGTAAGCTGCAGTGGCTCGTAGACGACGCGTTTGCGCTCTTCATCATAGCGGAGCTCCGTGTAGCCCTAACCAAGATCTTACAATCAAACAGAATGAGGTCAGGACAAGACATACAGTCAAGGGGAAATCTTTGCGCAAGGGATGCCCTTCAAAGCCTGCATGGAAAAGAGTCAAGCACGAGAAGGACAGCAGAGACGATCCACGGACCATAATCCGTCAATAAGCGACGACTAGGAATTCGGTGAACAAGGAGCAGGCATGGTGGGTGTGACCAACTCACAGGTCTGGGTGACCGGAAAAGAAGACGCCAAACATATCCCATACCTCCCTCTCGTACCAGTCTGCCCCACGAAAGACAGAGACGGCGCTCGGGACAGGGTCAGCTTCGCCGGCATAGGTCTTGACGCGAATTCGACCGGCATGTTTGACGCTGAGCAGGTTGTATACGACCTCGAAACGCTTTTCTCTCTCGGGAAAGTCTACTGCGGTGATATCGACGACGCTTTTGAACTGACACTGGGAGTGGTCTCGCAAAAAGGTGAGAACAGGGACGATTGCGGAGGGCGGGACGTGGAGGACGAGCTCATCCTTGAGAATGGAAAACTGCTGGATGAACTTTGGGAGACACTGGGTCAAATAAGAGCCGTAAGAGTGGAGGGACTCTGTGGTGTGTGCATACTTTGTCGCGGTTGGGTTTGGCGACGTAGGCTCTGTGAACGGGGAGACAGAGACTGGAGATGGATGAGCGTAGGTCGAGGAGTGGAAGGAAAGAAGGTACCTCGAGATGCAGCAGAAGACTGGATGCCCCGACGCAAAAGGGTGGAGCGTCGGAGGGCGGCGCGGAAGGACATGGGATGATGTTGTGGAAGGGACGGTCGGAGTAGGAAATCGCGAGTTTACCATGGACGTCGTGTTCGATTCACTTCCGTACTACGACAATGATCTCGAGCAATACCCCATTCTCAAAGAAAAGGTCGAACGGGAGCTGGCGCACGAGCCCAAGCCCCCGCAGACGCTGCATCCGCTCGTTCCGCCTCCGGTTGAGCTGTTCAAGGTTGGTTGTCGACATGCTCTGCTTTGATCACGCTTAGAATGATACAGAACAACCCGCTGCTGGCGGCGGAACTCGCGCGCGTAGAGGCGCACGAGGGGCTGGCACCGTTGGACAGTGTGAGGCACCAACTGCCGGGGCCTACATCTACGCCAGGGACTGATCAAGAGTGGCGAGAAGCGCTTGACAATGCACACGCTCAACTGGAGCACCAACGATTACGGTCTGTCGCGCGAGTCGGGCAAGGGCATGGATTCACCTGGTACTGTTAGGCATACGAACCTTGCGCTGCTACAGACGTACGGACAGAATGCGTGGCGGATAAACAACTATCTATTGGAAGAGACGGCAAAAGAGTCGGAGACGGCGCTCGAGGAGCTGAGACAGCTGACGACGGAGCTGAATCGAGAACGCAAAAATTCACAGGTAGCGCCAGTGATATTTGGGTGGATGGTGGCTCATCTGGCAAATTAGACGCGGTATGGTGCGCAGTTGACGATGCTAGAGACGCGGTGGACGGAGATGCTGTCGAGTATTCTGCAGATTGAGATGGCGAACGTTGCGTTGGAGGGGGAGGTGGCGCGGTTGCGAACTCGGGAGGAGGAGATGCTAGCATAACGCTGTATTTTTTTACCGAAAAAGGAGACACGACTGAACCACGACGGCGCGTTTATGACGACCGAGCAGACAGACGACGCGGCCAACACGCTGCTGACCGCTGAATCACATCAAGATCACCCTCCCGCCCCCGCCGCACCGCCCCCGCTCTCGTCCCCCTTTGCCATTCCCCATCCAAAGCGTTTCAGCGCGGTCAACATCAACAAGAAGTTTCTCCAAAAGAACTCCTCCTCCACCGCACCCGTCAACGTGCTCGCTGCCAGCCCAGCCCGTACGTCCTCTTTCTCCTCCTCCTCGTCCCTCTCACTCCCCCCTCCAGCACGCCCCGTGCCCCTCCCCTCCGCGTCCCACTCCAAGCTCGTCACCGCCAAGCTCACCTCCACCGCTCCTCTCTCCGCGACTGCCGGCCCAGGCTGGTCTCGCCCCTCCTCTGCCACACCCCCCGTCTCCTCCACCCCCTCCACCTCCT
The DNA here is from genome assembly GCA_038089615.1 of Aureoboletus auriporus. Taxonomy (NCBI): domain Eukaryota; kingdom Fungi; phylum Basidiomycota; class Agaricomycetes; order Boletales; family Boletaceae; genus Aureoboletus; species Aureoboletus auriporus. The sequence goes on from JBBPLF010000253.1 coordinate 32,760, forward strand.
CCACCGCCCCACCCCCCCAGCCACCAGCGCCCTCCCCCGCGGCCCCGCCCTTTCCCCATGCCGGCAAGGTCATACAGCCACAACCGAGGAATGCCGTGCCCTCCTCCTCGCCTCTTGTCAAAAAAGACTCTTCCGCCAAGCCCGCTTGGGGTAACCCAAAGTCGCTTCCCCCACCCTCTGATAGCACCCCACGCGGTGATTTTCCCACTGCAGCCGAGGTCGCTCAAGGCTGGTCCTCCCCCGCTCGTACCGCCGTCGATAGTAACCCCTCTCCAACAGCCCGCGTCGTCAAACCCGAGGACACAAAACCCGAGGATGTCCTCCCACCGGGTCGTGTGCCGCCTTTGGAGGCAGACGCCTTCAGAGGCGTTCATCTTGATCCGAATGCCCACCACTGGGACGAGGTGCGTGCTCACTCTTCGTCCATCCTGCCCCTCGCTGACCGTCCCCAGATGGAGGAAGATGACGACAACTTTCTCGACAACGTCATCGAGTTTGGCGATGGTCGACAGTACAAAGTCACCGCTCAGCCGGCCACCACCTCCACCCCTCTAGCTGAAGAAACTACCGCCACAGCCGAGCCCGTCACCAAAGAAGAGAGGTTTGCAGACGATTTCGATCGCAGCTGGCCCCGTAACCGCCAATCCCCTCTTGTCTTTCAACGAGATTTGCCCAGTCGTGCTTCACAGCGTCCATCGATCTCGCCCACCCCATCGCAGCCTGGCCATCTCTCGGCCGAGGCCTCAAGGGTACTCTTTAACGAACGTTCCAATAGGTTAGAGCCTTACACCAATTCTCAAAATCGAGTTGGTTCCGGCCTTGCATTTTCAAGGCGGAATACCCATGGAGAGCCTCCTCTTTCGCCCGCTGAATCTCGCTTTAGCAGGGACCCACATAGTCCTGTACATCCTGTACATTTGTTGCAAAAACCAGATACGTCACCGAGGAGCTACCCTGGCGAGTTCATAGGTAGACGTGATACCGGTCCACATCCTCCCAGTGGTAGAAACAGAGACTTTGGTGGTCCCTTTCACGATCCCCGTGAGAAACGAAATCGCAGACTCTCGGCCGCCTCCTTTGCTAGCTCAATCCCCGATGGGTCGTCGGATGTCATGGGCTCCCGTAGATCTCAAGTACGGGAATCTCCGCTGCAACACTCGTCTGTTCTGCCTCCAAACGCTTCGGCCAGGGTACCCCAATCTCCAGCTTCATCTCATACTGTTCCCGCTGAAGCACAGTCGGTGCTCGACATCGAAGGTGTACACAAGACCGCTATGCATATATCCGCAGAGCGTGCGAGACAGAGACGACAATTGGAAGAGGAAGAACGCGAAAAGGAAAAGGAACGTGCGAGAAAGAAGGCGGCCGACCTGGAGCGAATGATGGAGGCACAGGCGAGTCCCATTTCTACAGACTACGGTCCAGTCAACTGACCAAATATTCCAGAAAGCTGCTGCTGTAGAGATTATTGAGCAGGCCGTCGCATGTGTTCAGCGCGATGCGGAGACGCTCGAAACTCCCGACGCTTCTCAGCACAGTGCTAGTGAACGCCCACCTTCACTGAAAGCTGTTCCACGTCCGCAGCGTGAAACTCTGGTCACTCCCGCTTCCGCAAGCGAACCCCTTCCGCCTTCGGAACAGGTTGATTCCTGGCGCAGCAAGACACGGCTTCAACCACAACAACTCCCAGCTCTTTCGCTCCCTTCGTTCCAAGAACCGTCTGATGGCGTTGTCGACGATAACCTCGAGGTCGTTGATTTTTTCGATCTCGGCAAATTTGTGGGAGGCGAGCAAGCGTCATCAGAGACACCACCACCACCATCATCCCATTCGCCCGCGCCTTCCGACCGTCATTCCCTCCCTGCACGACCGGTTGCCAGCGATTTCTTCGAAGATGTTCCTTCATATGTCTTTGATCCTAAAACCATTACTTCCCCATCTTCCGAACGTAATATCCTCCCTAGCGTTCCGGAAGCCTCCGCCCTTCCCTCAGGCGAACCGGTCCAGTCTTCTTCCTCTTTGGTACCTACCCAAGGGACGAGGGAACACGATCCTCATAGGTTCTCTGGACCCAACGGTCCACATCCTTTTGCACGGAGCCAGCCATCTCCAACGATTCCTCACCACCGTCTTGGCAAAGGTCCATCTCCGTTTCGACAGGTTAGAATGTCGACCTTGGATGACGTCATGTCCCGGATCAAAGGTGCTTTGGATGATATGCAGGTTGACGCTGGAAGGGGGGCTATATCAAACGAACCTATTGATTGGCGTGTCAGTGCTGCTAAACCAAAAGTCCGAGTACTGGAACCCCCAATAACAAGAACGCTGTCAAAGGACACCAAATGGCTACCTCCAGCCCTGAGACAATCTCAACAGGACTTGGGTCAATGTACCACTGGCTGCGAGCCTCCTTGTTCCCCTCCACCGCTCACCCTTGTTGTCAAGTTGCCTACACTTTCTCGGCCAGTGGACATAATTCCCAGGCGGCAGCTGCACCTGCTTAAAAATTCATCCAATCACATCCGCTTTGACACTCTATCTTGGGACCCACCCGTTGACGGGATGAGCAGGCGCGATTTGTCGGTCAACGAGATCTTGTTCAGGCGTCCCTTCTTGGGCAAAATTAACAAACTGAGGTATAGAGTTCAATTACCGCGGGTCACTCGTATGCACCCTGCTTCTCTGCCCAAGGTCAATCTGCCCTCTGGATTCCCTAAAAGCAATACAGCACCCGGACGTTCCAAGATAGTTGACGACCTTCCTACGTGGCGCAGGGTACCCGTTTCCTCTTCCACAACCGGTAAATCTGTACTTTCAGAGGAAACACCGTCTAGTTTAGATGTCACAAGTTGTTCTCCGGCTCCGGAACTGGCAGTACTCCCATCTTTGCCCACACAAGATGTGTCCACAAAACCAGAATCCTACTTGGTGCGACAGAGGACACTGCCAAGGTTGCCGGCGGGCTCCGCGCTTGGGTTTTATCGTGACCCAGGGTCGTCTTCCCAGGACTCAAAGGGTACTGTCAATTTTACAGTAACCAGTGAGCTGGAAGAAACCATACAGGTTTCCCAGTCGGAATCAAGTATACTTTTATCCTCGTCGATTGCTGAGACTTCGTCAGGAAAGGTTGCCTCGGAACCCAATGGGTCCGCTGCAATCCCAAGCCCCAGCATCGATGAAGCAGACTACGACGTACAACTTCCTGCTCTAAGATTGATTACGCAGCCAGACAACAAGATTTCCGAGGATTCTGTATGTTTGACCCGAGTTTGATGCAGTGTTCTCAGCTTATGTTTGCTTATAGACGGAACGATCGTTGCGTACTCCCGCGTCTGCGTCCTTCAACACTCCCTGGACAAAGTCGCCATTGAGCTTCTCTGGAAAAGATTCACCTGCTCGTCCACCTGACCCGGAGCATCTTAGGGCTGTCTGGTCTCAAACAGCAGACAAGGAGTCCATGTCCGCCGTAAACTCCTTGGAGGGTATCGCCGACGATCTGACTGCACTGCCCTTCACCATTCAAGAAGTCAAGTCCGAGGATGGTGAAACGCCGCCACCAACGAGTGCTGCAATGGCCTCCAAGATATCCATTCACGATGTCACCCGTGCATTCCAGCAAGTCCCAACCCCCTCTAATTTATCTTCCCATCGACATCCACCTTTGTCGCCGACCGCTGTTAATGGCCCAATTACACGCCCTCCTGCCTTTACTTATCCAACCCCTCCCCAGGCACCTGGTGCTCCCGTACGCCCCCACTTTGCTGCATTCTCGTCGCCAATGCTCGCCCACTCTCCGAGCCCTACTGTGTTGTATCCTTCTAGTGCGCCGAGCCCCATACCGCGCCTGCCTATGAACGGACATCCTCAGATGTACAACCAGCCTATGTGGGTGCCTATGCAGACCTCCCAGAACAATAGTGCGGTTCGGCCTGTCCCATCCCCTTACCCTACGCAGATGGTAGCATATCCCGCGCCAACGCCTGTCCATCCCGTGTACGCTTCTAACCTTTCTCCCCAAAATGTGCCACCATCTGTTCCAGGCTCAGCGCCACCACGCCCGCGCGGAATGCCCATGCTAAGCCCAGTCATGCATCCTGCTGCACCAGCAAACGTGCCCATGTACAATGGTAGCCCGGTGATGATGCATCCACCCCCGATGATGCCCCCGAGCCACCGTCCACCGTACATGAACTCGGGTCCTCCCGAACGCGGACAGGGTCGTTCAGAGAACATGTCGACTGCGCCACACATGCAGCAACCGTCGTTATCGCAAAATCACGCACATATTCCTCCGCAACCCATGTATACGCATGTTCCATTTTCTCGGCCGTCATGGTAAATATATATAAAAAGGCCTGTTGCTCGCTTACTTTTTTTCACACATGTCCCAGCTGGATGATATATTGATATTTGTTTCTTTTTGAATGCAATTTATATTGTTTTTTCTATCTGTGAAGCTGGCTTTGAGTTGACATGGCTTTTGTTATACTTGTCTGGCAATGATACCTGTTGTTGGCCACCCCCTGCCCGTTTGTCTGAGGATGCCTATGACAACAGAAAATATGTGGGTGCTGTAGTATCTCAGTTTCGCTCTTGTGCACTGACTCTCTTGGCACGGTACCATTCTGTGAAACTTTCACCGAGTCAGCCGCGATTGCTGCGGATCAACATGCATGCGTCACCCATCACGTCTGGGATGACCAGCAAAATCTAACTTTTTTTTTGACCCGTCTTTGGGCTGATCGAATCAGATACTGACCAAAGTAAGCGGAATGAGAAGCACTATATGCCACATCGTACGCGTGGTGGCAGGACTGCCAGTGGAATCCGTTGCGCAACGGGAGCTGTTGCTGAAGTGGCCTGTATATCCGCGTCGTCACGTTTTCATACCTAGATCACATCGGATGTTTTGTCTGCTGGCATCGGTCGCTGAAACCAATCACCCCAAACGGACGGCGAATACACCGCTTAGCTTCGTGAAGAAGACGCCCAATCTCGGGTATCCGAACACACAAGTCTACATGGACCTTCAAAAATGCTCACGACAAAAACCACCGAGCGCCGAGGACAAGCTTAACCTAGTGTGAGTGACCAGTGACCAGTAGAGAGTAAACAAAATGTTCTATGTATAATTCTACTCTATGCACGTGCCAGCTCTGCAGCTTTCTCTGCAGCTGTATCGAGGTCGTCAAAGGGTATAATCTTGAGACCGGAGTCCTTGATCATCCTAGGGTAAAGGTCAGTGGTGCTCACGCCGTCAACAGCAAGGATGGGTACGTACTGCTTCGCTTCTGTCTCTTTCGTGCCCTTGAGTCGGACGACCAGTGGGATGCTGAGGTCGAGTTCCTTGGTGGCACGGATCACACCCTCTGCAATGTAATCACACCGCATGATGCCTCCAAAGATGTTGATGAAAATACTCTTGACCTTGGGGTCAGTCAAGAGGATCTCGAATGCCTTCTTGACGGTCTCGGGTGTGGCACCACTGTATAAAGGGATGAACGACATTGTACAATGCAGGAACGGATTCCTCACCCTCCGACATCAAGAAAGTTGGCGGGGTTTCCGCCATGTAATGATAGCACGTCCATGGTAGCCATGGCCAAACCGGCACCGTTAACCAGACAGCCAATGTTACCATCAAGCTTGATGAAGTTCAAGTTGGCCTTTTGGGCCTCAACTTCGGAAGGCTCTTCTTGAGAAATGTCACGAAGAGCAAAGACATCTTGCTGCCGGAAGTCAGCGTTATCATCGAAACCAAGTTTGGCGTCCATGCTAGGAAAACGACACTTTAGCGGGAGAATTACACTAGATGGTTGATATACCAAAGAACGTGGCCGTCAGTGGTCTCGGCCATGGGGTTGATCTCAATTTGAGTAGCATCCTTGTCTTTGAACAGTTTGTACAATGACACGAAAATATCCGCAGCTTCCTTCTGAGCTGCCGCGTCTTTGAACCCAAGAGTCTTTGCAAGTTCCAAAGCGACCGCAGGATCGACGCCTTTCTCGAAATCAATTGGGGTGGTGATAATGGCTTGAGGGTCCTTTGCAGCCACCTCTTCAATGTTCATACCACCTTGACTAGATGCAACCAAAACGGGGCCTTGAGAAACACGGTCGTTGAGAATTGCAACATAGTATTCATGGGCAGGATCCCGTCGCTCGGCAAGCATGACCTAAGGACCGTGAGCAGTATGAATGTGGCACCGGAAACGGAACCAACGGCATTGCAGATCCTGCCAGCAGAACCAGTTTGCTTTGTGATGAGTTTCGCACCAATCATCTTCCCAGCAATCTCCCTCGCTTCTGCAGGCCTGTTTCACAGTCAGCGTGGAGGAGGTTTGCCTAAAAAGAGACATACGTGTCGATCGTGTGTACGCCACCCTTGAATCCATTGTCAAAACTTCCCTTGCCTCGGCCGCCTGCCAGAACTTGGGCTTTGATGACTAATCGATTTGTGCCTACATGGAAGAACTCAAGTTCCTGTTTTCTACGAGACGGCGAAATAACGAGGACATACCAAAGTTCTCTGCGACCTTGAAGGCCTCTTCAGGACTCTTTGCGGCAATGCTCTTTGGAGTAGGGACACCATACTGTATGTGGTCTTAGCAAAGTGGGTGAATCAAATATGTGCGGGCGTACTTGGTTGAGGAGGTTCACGGACTGGTACTCGTGCAAAGATAGAAAACGGCGCTGGCCGGCATGGGCAGCCTTTGAATAAACGTCGGGTCAGAATGGACAACAGCGGTGGGGTTTGGCTGTACTTACACGAGTAAGGCGACCAGCCGTTCTGAGTGAGGCAAGCATATGGTGGATGCGGAGAGGAAGATATGTCCGCTGGATCTCGGAGGTATGTGGCTTATATCAGCACGGTGTGGGACTGGCATAGCGGGTTTGCGGATTTA
>JBBPLF010000254.1:0-39529 GCA_038089615.1 Aureoboletus auriporus
CCACCCTTACCCGCCCCCCCAACCGTACCCCCCCCCTCGACCGTGCCCACCCCCCCGAGCGGGTCCACCCCTTCGACCGTGCCCACCCCTTCAACCGTACCCACCCCTTCGACCGTACCCACCCCTTCAACTGCTCCTACTCCTTCGACCACGCCTTCCTCTGCTTCGACCCCTTCTTTGCCTGCCAACGTCGGAGGAACTCCGCCTTCGTCAACCCCTTTACCTACTACCAGTGGGTCAGGTTCCCCTTGTGGCACGACATACAAGCGCTCCACCGAAGCACACGCCGGAAGGCGGATGCACAAACGCCGCTTCCGCCCCTCACACTAGTCTTAACATTCTTTTCTCTTGCCCTCATGGATTCACTTTCCTTCCTCTGATACTTGTACCTCTGGATGAGTGCAGTAATTTGTACATGATGTCGAGCTCGATGCTCGCATGGCTCCCAGCCTGGAGCTGATGTATACTTTGAGTGGATACATTCATGAATCATAATTGTGTAGCAATAGCTCGGTCAAGAAATGCTATCTGTTTTCGGTCGTCCTAGTCACAGTTGTGCCTACTTTCAAAACTGTCCCTCGCAACACCTTGGCAACGATCGAGGAGCCTTGGGGTGTTTCATGGCGGATCACTCGATCGAGCACTAGGAACCGATTAGTAGACCCTCTCGCGACTGACATAAATGAGACATTTGGATACAGGTACAACATCTCAGTAACATAGCCAAAAACATATCCACCCTGAACCAGATCCTGCGTCACGATTTGGAGAGGAACATAGTCAAAGCAACGGATTGTCCAAATCCTTCCACCCACCATCCAAGGCAGACAGCTCTCTGGGGTTGACACGACTCGGCATCTCCGGCGGAAGAGGCCACCAGGTATGATCATCGTCCACGGCAGTGAGGATCCACAGCAACAAACACTCGAACACGTTTGGGACTGGGAAACACGGCTGGGCGACATCTCTGGCCGAGACGGTCATGTCTCTGGGAAAGATGGGCGCTCGGAGGTGTGTCGTCATTCTCCCGCGGTGCATGTCTGTCGATATATGCGTGAGCGCTCGCGGACGGGGACGCTGCGAGTCGAACCCACCAGCACTCAGGGATCCGAATACCCACTCGTCATAGGTAGTTAATATAAAGAAGCGACAATTGTGTTTCAGACAAATGTCCCATATCTAGATCAACGCGCTCGGTATACGGCTGAGATGAACGGAAGCGATCACTCACGACGGCCCGGAGAACGTCGACTGGAAAGGGCAATGCGTCGGTGGGCAGATCGAGATCCCCATCTGGCTATCGTCATTGTCAATCGACGCCATCAAAGATCCGTGGCATGCGAGAGACTTACGACGCCTACGCGGGCAAATTCTTCGAGGTCGTCGTATTTGATATCCCATGGGGTAACGGACACTATCAACAGTGACAAGTCATCTGGGCGAATCTCATATCCGGGCTGACACCCAATCTCATCAGCGCCTTTGGGTCAACATTCAGAAAAAGAGAGAGAACCGACCAGGGCGATCAAATCGAACAAGTCCGCGTGTCTGGCGGGGCAGAGATGATTCACGTCGTTGAATTTCATGCGCATGGACACCTTGTGGTCATCGGGAAGATTGAAAAACAGTTTGATGGCTTTGATAACAGTACCTAGGGGATACGCTTGCAAGAGTGTCGTCACATCCGAAGGGGTGCTGAGCCGGCAACCGTCGAGGAAAGTCGCGTCATGTTCGTCCAGCGAGCGACACGCGGTATCGGGCAGGGTCAAATCGGCAATTTTCCCTACTTCTGCGAGCGTCGAGGTGAGTTGCGCGTCGCCCAACGCTTCTTTCACTAGATCGATCGGTTTCATTGAAATGACCACGTCAACCAAGATACATGAACACGCACATTCGTCCACGGCATGCCGAAGATCCCAATCGAGGATCCGTTGAACCAAGTAGAGCGTCCGCGTCCGCGGTGACCGCCCGAGCACCCGGAGAATCGGCCACTCGAACCGGACCGACGTATCCACCTGCGCGTCCAACACATACCTCGGCATCCACGCCTGCGCCAAATACGTCTTGAGCGAATGAGACCACGCCGTCTTTCGCGCACGTTGCACTCGTTTGGGCGGTTCCGGTCCAGTACTCGTATGCGCACCCACCCGAGGGTGGCGCGACGTGGCAGCGGTGCTCGTACTCGTACTGCGAGGCTGCCGATCGGGGATATGGCCGTGCTCGGGGTAAGGCCGTTGTTCAAAGGTGGCGACGTGTGCGCGGGAGGGTCCTGGGACGCAGCGTTCTTTGTGGACCTCTGGTTGGCGCGGGTCGCCTTGTGTCCACCCAGGCGGGTATATCATGGTGTATTTGTAGCCATTGTCGTACGTCGTACGGGTGAAGCCTTGCATGATGGGGTCGTGGCTGAGGTATGTGATCCATCTCTTGTGCGTGGCGGGTTTTTATAGAGTGCTGGAGCGGGACAAAGGATGTCAACCCTCTTTGTGCCACTGCCAGCCTTGGGGGAGTATCATCCCGAGCCTGCTGCCTTTGATATGGACTCACTTCGCCAGTACTTCAAGTTTGTCTGGATATCACACCCAGGCCCGCAAACGAGGTACTTGCAGTTTCACCTAGTATGGTAGGCTAGCAAACTTTGTCCGCCGACGTCATGCAACTTCAAAACTCCAGTTCAACTAAAACTTCAAAGGTAATATCCTGTTCATTCTCGGTGACTCTGTCGTGCATACATAGTAACACGCTGGATAGATTCCTTTCCTTACGGTCGCCTTTAAAACAACGATCGATCAATGAGTTAAGGTCCTAGCAAACTTATAGCCCCGGATCTCATCTGCATCTTTTTCCCCAGTTGCAGTCGTTGTCGTCATCTTCATCTCTGATGTTCGCGGATCCATATACAATGTTGTCTCGTTCAGCCTTTCAGGATCGTGAGCAGGTCCAGGGATAATCGCGTCACCACTTGATCAAGATTGGCATCAACGACCCTCCTTCTACAACCTTGGCATGGTCGAAGGGGAACGTTCCTCTCTTTCTTCCTCTTCCCCGGCTTGGTGCACGTCCGAAAACTGATCCACCCCTCACTCTTCTGGTCACCGGCGCGTCAATTTTGTTCCGAATCATCCCGTGTCCTGGAGAACACGCCTCAAGACGACAAACTGCACGTAAATAATCGCGTTACAACCGTGAACTAAAGGGTGTATCTGAACAAGGGACTGTCATCTCCGAGTTCCTTGATGTCTTCCTTGTCATCATCTGCGATGCCACGCTCACGCCATATTTGCTCTTTTTTGCTTGTTTAATCGGTTGCAATCCCATACGACAAACATAGACAGCACCATACTAACGTGCCGTCAGAAAACACTCGATCCAAAAAATATGACAAGGAGACGCACGCAATACCAACCGAGCGAAAATGGTGTCAAGACCGACATGGAACCGCGGGAGGTCGAAAAAGATATAAACGGCACATGTGTCCAACCCCATTGATGATTGCAATCGCAACTCCACGCTTGACGTCTCCGCCAGCGTTTGAACTGAGCCATGCCAGGTTGATAGGCAGGCATGGATACATGCCCATAGCGACGACGACAATGCCAAAATTCGACATGATAAGATTTCTTTGCACGTATAGGACAATAAATCCCGCAGTTGTAGCGAATGCACCGGCGATAACGAACGGTCCGCGAAGTTGGCGCCTGTCAGAATAAATTCCGACGAGAATCGTAATTATAGAACCTGCAACAAAGGGAGCAATGGAGAGAAGCTGGGTATTCGCGGCAGAGAAACCGAGATCATGAATGATCGTTAGGATTCCACATTCAGAAATCACCAAGCTAGCCAATACGGACGTGAGAATGGGCTACCCGGGTGTGCAAAGTCCTATCATCCACACACCCAAGGTATATGACAGATTGAATGTAGATCTTGTAATCTTTGAGTGCTTGGAGAACAAAGCGGAAGTTGTAGTGTGTAGCAAGACCTTGTGAGTCTCTCTTCAACAATTCAATGATATTAACATCTCTCCGCTTCCGTAAAAAATGACGCCGTCGCTGGGTGCTGAACAGAAGTGAGTAACGATATGAGACTGAGTGTGGATGTACGAATACCAGAGATTAAAAAAAAAAGGGGGGGGGCTACGAATGCGAAAAACCATCGTAGTTGTGGAATGCAAGTCACTGGCAGACCATTGTCATCTTACAAGGTTGCGAAGCTTGAGCCGAAAAGTGCGATCCGCTGTGCCTGCTCAGTACGCGGATACCACAACGAGATATAGAAAATCAAGCCTGGGAACACCCCAGCCCGTGCCAGACCGAGGAAACATCGAGCGCTGAACCCAATCGACAGCGTCAGTAATCGTGCTCTACAATTTTTCAGATCCTTACGCAATGAGCCCACGACACGTTTTTATGAGACACGTCAAAGTTATGACAAGGCCCCCAACAAAAGTGATTGCAGGTACTAAATTCTGGCTCAGTATCCAAAGGTGAGATGATAACTTGAAGGTGACTTACGCCATCGAGATGGGCGAAAGAGTCTGAGTGGCGACATTTCTGTGAATATTTTTTTGATTCATGTATTGCTCAACTATCATGATGCTGCCTCGACTCACGATGGCACTTTTTCAATACAGTACGGGATCTAAAGCAAGTATGAGTAGTATGTCGTATGTGCAACTCAAACATGAATCCGAACAAAATATATAGCAATAGCAGTACTTGTTGTATCGAACTCCATCAAGATTCAAGCCAGTCGACATGCCTGCGATTTCGGCGTTGGCTATAGGCATAAATGGCATGGACGGATCCAAGATATAGAACGATACTTCCTGGCATGTTCCTTGGCGCTAACATCCGGAGCGTCAGTAGCATCATCAGGAACCCCAATAACAGGCTTGTTATGGATGATCGTACCATCCATCATGATGTCAAAATAGCAAACAACCCAAGGCACTGTTTCGTGTTTTATGTCTCATCACTTTCTGAAACACGATCACGTTCCTCAGAGCTAATCGGCTGGCGTGTTCCTTTGGATGAGTCATCGATGTCGAGATAGAGATCGACACAGGGGGAAAGCAAGTTGTTTCATACTATATTATATTCTTCCGTGATAAGACGAGTTGCAACATACGATTATCTGATTATCTGGGCGGGGTCAAAGCGAAGTGTGTGACAGCCTCCGGAAGGCGAAAAAATAAGCCTAACCACATCATGCTGTGACAGCATAGTTACTTATCTGGGACCCCGAACGTGAAACCCACAACAGAGCGCAAAGGTGGCACGTAACGCTTGAAGGATCGTTGGCATTTTTTAGTCAGAGTTGTCTTTTGTCCCTATCATTGCAAAATGACGACAGTATGTCATCAGAGTAAATTTGAGTCGCAGATTAATGACACAACCTCGGAGGATAACACCCGGGAAAACAAACACATCCAAAGGAACGATCACTGACCTGGCGCTAGTTCAGCTTAGAGCCCTGATCAGAAACCAACAGAGCAACTAGGCCGTGGTTCTGACTTTTTCCGAGTCACTGGCATGCGCTAATATTTCGAGGCCGGTTATTAATACGTCAACATCTCTGTTAAATGCCCACAGTGGCAAAGTTGGATTAGAAGCACAAGAACATCTTTCGCCTTGGTCGAACCCACTAAAACAACCCCTCGGAGAAAGGTTTGAGCCATGTAACGTCAGTCACACTAGACAGCAGTAGTGGAGTGGCACACAGACATGTTCATGCTTCGCGTTGACATGAGTTTGTAAATGGGCCCATGGATCGATTGAGCTGAGTCCGCTTGCAGCTCCGGACGTCGCCTTGAGGAAACGGGCCTATCCATTATAATGACATGGCAACGATATGAACGGTATGTCTTTACCTTGGCATTTCCCCGTTAGGAGCTGGAATGTAATTTTTTTTCAATGGACACTCAAACGGAGCAAGTTTGCCATTGACAAGTGAGGCTTGCAGGTTGCTAACGCCTACTAGTAAGTATCTGCGGCATACGCAGCGACTCGGATGTCGGCTCAAAATAAGTTTTGTGAGCACAGCGTTTGCTCCTAAAGCTCCGCCCGCTTAGCGTGACAATTTAAATTTGCTGACCGAGTCGTGCCTTGTATGGGGTCTGTCGCTCGTGACGTGCTGACCCAAAGTTGATGAGCGGTAAACACCTTGATGAGTTGTGTGCAAAATAACGCTGATGATTAGCGAAAGCAAGAATATCTACAAACCTGGTTTGCAGCCGATATTACAGATCAAGCTATCGATGCATATGGGTGAATCTAAGTGATGCTCAGACGAAGACAAGATTGACATGCTACGTGCAAAATGGCTCGGCGATATCAGCGACAATCTGTTGAACAGTTGCATCCTCTTCAATGGGATGCCTCACGTGTTGTCGAGTTTCCGTGCTTCGGTACCAATGGCTGCACCTGGATCTACTGCCGAATTGAAGTGGCCAACCTATGGAAAGATGGAATCTGATGCGTTGACCCCTTCTGTCGCCCTACTGATGACATCCGTGGCTTGCAGCTCGATGGCGTTCACACTCTTGCCTGAAACATCGGCCACCGCAACTTGAAACTCGATTGTCGAACCCAAACCAGAGCGGAAGTATTCTTTTCAAGCTCCTCTTCAAACACGCGTCAGCCATACATCGCTGTACTGCAGGAGTTCGTACCGCTATTAATGCGTCCTTTCCTATGCAGCGCTTCTGGTGAACCTTGATGACGTCGAAGACGGAACCATCATCCACATCGCCGAGACAAAGATCTGAGTTCTCCACCGTAAGAGAACGGACATGCACCCACAAAAACCTTTTTTCATCCCCAGACGTGTCATTCCTTGTCTCCTTGGTCTCCTTGGAGAACCGCGGGGTACATGGATCGCCTATACAAAACTCGACGTAGTATTTCCTTTTGCCTTGCGAGACCGTGTCTAGGTTTTGCTTGGGTAACAAGGTTGATGTCTGGAAGAGAATTAATAGGTGTGCAACGCAAGGTCTAGTGATGCGATCTTACCTTTGATAACAATCGTTTTCGCACTACATTCACACGAATTACTAGTAATGAAGAGAATAAATTACATACACGATCGGATTCATACTTGGAGTTGCCTTACTACTAGATATTCACAGGGTTGTGCTCTGAGTGACGAAGGGGATGAGAAAGATAGTGGCACGATGAAAGCCAGTTTCGCATGCGGTCAAGACCGTCCAGGCCATAAATTGATCCTTTCATACTTCCACAGAATCATTCACATTTTGCATCTCAAACTCAATGCTTGGAACTTTGAGTGTCCTCATAGCCTGCCTTCACCAAGGGCTTTTGTATCTGATGAATACAAGCATTTGGTACGGCCCACGACGCAATACCTCGTTAACGAGATTGAGTGGAGGGTATGTGAAGTTGAGACAATCGTGCATGAAATCGAAGATCAAAGGCAATGTGAATCCAGCCGCCACTGCGAAGTACTAGTATGTAGTTTATATGTATGAATTAGTCCCAAACGAGTGCCAAGCCGACAGAACGTATCGATACAATAACCCTACAGTCGTTGTCCGTTCCATAAAAAAAAGTCTAGTGAAACAGTCACCAAGTCTATGACGAAACCAAGCGCCAGTCAGTGAGAACGAAAAAAAAAAGTGGTCCCTGTCCTAGTCCGTTTTTAAAAACACAGCATCAAAACGCACCATCCATATCGAGAAACACGTTCCCCCAATAAGCGTCCTTGTCGTCACACCACGCCATGTCGTTTGAAAAGAGTGAAAAGGCGCTCGCAAAGTCCATGTGACCGGGGGGTGACGGAGACAGAGAAGCGAGCGTAAAAGGTGAACTGGGATAGCTGTTTATCGGCGTCGGCGGTAACCCGTCCGAGTATGGACGGGGAAGGACGGGCGACGTCGACGTCGATGTCGAGGCGGAGGTGGTGCTGAATTTCAAATTAGTGAAAACACGAGTCACGACTGCGCATTGCGCACCGGCCAGGGGAGTCTGCATTGTCGAGACCAGACATAGGTGAATGAAACGACATGGAATACTGGTAGGCGTCGGAAAGGTCTGTTCCAGCAAGACCTGGAAGGAAGGCATATTCTACCAGAGAAGGACGCCGATCTTCAATAAAAATAGAGTCGATGCCTGGGTCGGCACCGGATACAACTTGATCAAACGAGAGTGATAATGGGTTTTGTGCGCCAAGGATCTGCTCTTCCTCTTGCTTTTGCGTGACGTTTTTGGTGGGTTCGGTAGAGAGGAGCGACTCGGATACGGAGTTGGACCGGACTCCGAGTCGTGCGGGCTTGTCCTTGAGCTTGCGGCGACGCTCGTCCGTCGAATAATGGCACGTCAACCCCCGGTTGCGACAGCGTTCACACACGGGACGGTCGCCAGTACACTGTCAGTCGTGTGAGCAACGCCAAGCTGCCCACTCCTTACCCACCTTTGCCTTGCGCACGCGACACTTGTCGCACGCAAGCGGTGTACGCACACGAGCACGATCAGGAGCCTTGTAAAATACGCCAGTTGTGGGGTCAAGCGAGCCACGGAGGGCAGCGGCGGGTACGTCGAGGGTGGGGTGGATGACGAGCTGAGGCAACATGTGCAAAACAGCGACAAGCAACGATGCCACCCAAAGGCACCACCAAGAGAAAGTCTGCTAACGCTGCCCCAGACGGCCCCGTGAGTCGTCCTCGTCGTCCTCGTGCGCCTGCTCACACTGCCCAGTCCCTCGCCGAACAGCTCTCCCTCCTACACCTTCCCCGCCCATTCAAGTCCCCTACTTATACCAAGAATCCGAACCGACGCACCAAGAATCTCAAAACGGTGCTCGGACAAGAGCGCGAACGTGAACGCACCGAGCGTGAGCGGAGGCGTGTCGCGAGGGAGGACCGTGACACCATGGACGTCGATGAGGCGGAGGATCTCCCGACTTGTACGCATCCGCCCTGTTTCCGCTGACATACCCACACCCGCACCCGTGCAGACACCTCGATCGAAGCACCCCCATCGCTTCTCCCACCTCGTCACTACTGCGACATTACAGGGCTCGACGCACCCTACACGGACCCCCGTACCGGACTTCGATACCACGACAAGAGCGTTTACGTCCTCATCAAGAACCTCGTGCGTCCTTCTCCTCTTACTCGATGTATCGCTCACCTTTCATAGAGCCCAGGCGTCGCCAAAGATTACCTCTCTGCTCGCGGTGTCAATCCGATCGTTAGATAAAAATACGGGAATATACTTGTCGAAAGTACAACAGAGTCATTACAACAGGTATATATAACAAGTCCAGACTACAGCAAGATGAAACACACACTCAACAGCGCTAAGCCGGCACCTACGACGATACCAGTCATCGCACCCCGGCCCACACCCACCGCACCACTGGTAGACGACGACGGCTTGGCTGTAGTCGTAGTTGTCACAACCGCCGGAAGCACCGCTACCGCAGCTGTTGGCTGCGTCTCTACCTGACCCGAACCTACAATCACCAATGTCCCGTTACTCGGCACTCCATTCACCACCACGAAAAATAGCACAGGTCCAGGCGTGAGCAAGTTCGGGTTTGGTGGGACTTGTGACACGTGCAAAACATACGAGCCGTCACTGTTGACGGTGTACGTATTATTGAGTTGCATATGCCGCTGTCCCATGTTCATTGCATGCGTTGTGAACCCGCCTCGTAGAAGTACCACTGTCGTATTGGCAGCAGCGTCATTCCCCGACGTGCCCGTGTACGACGTCGCAGAGACCGTCACATTAATGTAGGACCCGCCATAGCCCAGCGTGTTAGGCACCCCAGTCACCTGTGGCCGGACGCCGGCTGAGAAGTATGGTGGGTAAAATATTTCAGCGGTATAAGTTGTCGGAAAAGCCACGTTTAGCTCGACGTCTATATTCGGATTCGAACCCGCGATCAACACGGATGCATCCGGGAGCAGAATGGCAGTCGAGTGGTATAACCTCGCAATGCTACTCGAACTGAGCCCGGTATTGGACCACCGAGAACCCTTGGCGGCGTTGGGGTTGTAGATGGCAGGGGTCCCGATTGGACCTGAAGCGAGAGATTGGAAATAGGGCATTTGATCAAGTGAAGGCGTGTACAGGGTCCGATTGGCGAATCCAGCAGTGCCATTGGAGCCACCATTGATGACGAGTAAAGTGCCATCGGGAAGCGCAATAAACTGACCCATCGTACGGCCCTGGAGCATGTTGTCGTCCTGCTCATATGCAGGGGACGAGCCGTCCGGCGGTTCGGGGGTCAGACGCTGGCAGTCTTTAGACGTAGGGTATGTCCAGGTGTTGTAAAACGGCCACGAGTAGTTTCCATAGTACTCGGCGGGCATGTCCGTACCACCACAAAAGAGGATGGTGGGAGTATAATTGTTGGCAGGCGTGAGGGGGAGCATTGCTACCGCTCCCGAAGCGGGGTAGACACGCACGACGCCATTGGGCATGTCAGGAAGGGCCGTCTCCACATTTTGGTTGGGGTCCCAGAGGACTAGCAGGAGGTCAGGCACGAATACCAAAAGAGAACAAAAGACTGACTGGTAGAGAGGTTGGCCTGCAAGAGCAGTTGACCATCGGGCATCAAGTAGGAATGGGCATACGAGTTGAGACCAGAGGTGGTGGTCATGAACTGCATAACGGTCGCAGCACCCCTAGAGGGATAAAACTCATACGTAGGGGTGGCACCGCCGCCCTCGTAGGCGGGATCAACGTTGGGCATGTTTCTGTTGACGTACCCACCCCCCGTGAAGCCGCCAATGAGGACGACGGTGCCGTCCCCAAGTGCCTCTGCGGCAGCGTACCAACGGGTCTCCTGCATAGCGAGGACGGCGGGGTTGTCGAACCACTGACATGAGGAGTCAGACAAATTCGCAGGCGGACAGGGATTGAGTATCCGTATCGACTTTCGACCATCATAGTCGTCGTACACATCGTCATAGTTCGGCGACGACGGCGGGCCATATCCTTTTTAAGGCATCAGTTTCCACATGGGGACACGGAAGAAAAATCGGCACCGATGCCGACCGCGGCGTTGCCACCGAATGTGGCGTACGAGCCGTTTGGAAGGTGCATGCCGGACGCACAAAACGTGTTGGTCAGCACGCTCATCGTCGTGGCCGTGTGTGTGCCGATGTTCCTATTTCATGTCCGTTCCGAGCCCTACGTAGCAGACAGACGCAAGGACGGCTCACCACACTGAGCCCCATGCTGGGTGTCCATCTATCTGCGCCGCGTTGCCCTCCGTCTTGTCTAGGATATACACCATCTCTTCGTTGCCGAGAAACATCTGCCAACTCACTTTGGTCCTGGTACTTCGTGAAAAGAGCGGTGACGTACCATCATAGCACTCACGAGCGTGCTTCCAGCTTGCGAAAACGACCCGGCCTGTTCGGCCGCCGCAGAGAGAGACAGACTGGACAACGCCAGCCATAGCAGTATTCGGGACATGGGAGAAACAAAATAAACGAGCGAGTACTTGTTGAACGAGGCAAGATGGACGAGTCAGGCAGAGAGGATCATTTATAATAGCCAGCGTGCTATTATCGGGAGATCAACGCTTGAGGCTAGAAAATTTTACATGCCCACCCCATTCCTATAAATAAATATGCCTCTTCATCTTGGACCTTTCCACGGGGCCTCTCAATCACCGGTGCCGTTCCCAGCCTCGCGGCACGCCTCTCGAGCGAGGTAACGAGTTGTTCTCCGTCGCCGTTGCCATGCCCGCGGAGACCGTTCCGGCTGGCACTCATCCAACCAAAAAATATCACATGGCGCGTGCAGTGCCATGCACTATCTTGGCGTAGACAACGCGACTGCTTTTGGGATCCTCCGCACCACTAGCACCTCAGGAACCTATGTACTTTGAGTTCGAACTTGGAAATGCTCAAAGTGCAGAGAGCTAAACCCCATTCACACAGTCATAGACTCATAGATACTCGCATTATCACTGAGCCTAAACGCATCAAGATTGATGGCTAAATATTGGTATACGCGTACTAGCACCGCATGAAACCATGGCAGAATGCTCCCGGGAGAAACCAGATCATTTCGGAATGTCTAGTGGAAATGTCAGTGATTGAGTGTTTCTTCTCTTCACTGATCCACAGACAGTGGGTTTTGTCTAGCTCCAAGGCAGCACCTACGGGTGAGTTGAATTGACTGAGAGGCCGACGGGAAAGTGATGGGGATAGTGAAACGTCGGCCTGTGACGATCCGCTACAACTCGAAATGCGATCAATATCGCTAACAAGACGACCCTGGTCACCTGAACCGCCCAGCGTGTCAATGGAAGTCGACCAATCTAGAAGCCTTCAAGAGAGTGATTGATTTACTACAGACTCGGGTCAAGTTCGACTTTTCATGTAGCTGACAGTGGTATGGGGTGGACGCGAAACCCTGATATCGATCGATAAGCACATATCGGTTCCCAGTGGAACCTTGAACCTTGAGCGCCGCAATGCATCGTGCTCGCGTCTGGACCTCTCTAGATTACGTTCCTCGCTCCAGGTATATGACGTACAAGAACGTAGAAATGGACGTATTCGAGAGATCAAAATACAATATACTAAGTATATAGAGTCGGTGAATTGATTGTAAGTGCTTACATAATTTACACTGGCACTGACACCAATAATCCGATTATGCAAATGCACCTCCATCATTCGCGTTGTCTACCGAATTGATCAGTCAGTAGTCTGAGACCTTAAGGGCTTAATGATCAACTTGGGTCGACCCAGACGCAATCACGCGACTCGAGGGACTATTGAACCAATATGGAAGATTGAATATTATTTTCTTCGATCGAGGCCGGTCACCGGTCTTCCACATCTATTATAACTAGGATGAGCTTTTCTTCTGATCTTGAAGTATCACTTAGCACTTCCGTGGGAGACAATGGCGATCCACACCAGTGTGGAGCTGAACACGACAGGGGCAGGTGTTGTATTGCACTGGCTGTCACTGCTAGCCGAGACGCGCAGTGTTTGTTGGTGTCCACTCGAGTCACACCTGTACCACCTCTCCTTCACGCACGGTGGTCATCGGAATTATTCACGTCTAGGTTAGTACAACAATGGTGATTCTTGCTCAACTGACATGTAATTTCCACCACAGCAAACACCACGATCCGAGAGGATAATTATCTGGGGATCTTGATCTAATTCGTTCGTCTAATTTTTCTTTATTTCGCCCTCTTCAGCATGTCTCATACGCACCAGGACGATACCGCCGCGCCCCCCGAGCACGCAGCCGAGGCCAACGCACGACGGATTCTCCATCGTGACTCCGCTGTAGCTACTACCGGATCCACTCCAGCTAAAAAGAAGTACAATCCAGATTTGTCCTTCGCATCCCAACGCCAAAAATTCGACGAGGTTCGAAAATTCCTCGGCAAAGAGATGAATAATCGTTTTTGGGGCCCGATGCCACCCGCCGAGTTCCTCAAGGAATTTCTCCCTCCCGCTAAGGAGAAGTTACCCAAACTTGAACCTGACCCATTTAAGAGCGTCCCCAAGGACGTTGTGGAGACTGCCATTTATCAACCCTTGGTGAGTACTCGTCCCTTTAACAAACTTCAGAATTGCAAGAATGACCGCCTTCAGATCGATGCCACTCGAGCGTGGATGCCCGGCTTTACGGCCATGAACACGAGCAATAGAGAAGACACGAAGAACGAGCTACACCTCAAGATAGACATCTCCGTCTTCAAAGATCGTGATGGTGTGACGCCCCCATCCAGGACGAATTGCTCGCAAATGGAGTTGTGGTGGGAGATCAAACCAAAAACATACGGGCTGGCCTTCGAGGATCCGGATCTGACTTCAGAGAAAGCACGTCTCTTGGCGATCGAGCAAGGATCATTCGCGCCAGACACTGTGGAAGGGAATGGCATCCGTGGGCAACTGGCGCACTATGCCGGTGCTATGCACAGCACCCAATTCCGCCATTTTTCGTTTTCGATCCTAGTCGAGGGTGATCATGCGCGATTCCTGCGATGGGAAACTGGGGGAACGATCGTCACCTCTGCATTCAACTACCGTACCAGCCCAGAGATACTAGCTGAATTTTTGTGGCGGTTCAGCCACCTTTCCGACGAGGACCAGGGGCACGACGTATCCATCCAACCTGCGAAGCTTCTACCCGAGGTCGCCACACGTATCCGGAAGACGCTAGGTATGGACGGCGACAGACCGATGTATCGATATACGATCCCGGGATTCAAGTTGGCCGGAAAGGGATATGCCTATGGTCCTAGGCCGCCGACGGAAAATCGGTCGCTTGCTAGCCGGTGTTCACGTAGCTTGCCCGTCGTTTGGATTCCCGAAGGAGCCGAGACATGCTGTAAATCTTCCAGCGAGGATGACGGGATGAAGAAAGATCCGTGGTCTGAAGAGAGGACCATCCACTTGAAAGATACCTGGCGATTCCTGTCCGTCGACCGGGACGTTCAGTTCAAGCCCGAACACGAGATCTATGAAATACTGTACAAGCACAAGACACCCAACATCCCGGAACATGTGGCTGGGGGTGATGTCGAGGGTGGCAAGACGAGAATGCAAGATTTTCGGGATGCGCAATGGCTATGCGTGAAGCCAACGATTTCTCCGTTCCAACACTATCGACTCGCACAACCGACTGTAGGCCGCGTACTTTTCAAGTTCGACTGCACGAAACAACTTGTTGAAGTGGTCCTCGATGCCCTGAGAGGTATGCTTACTCTGATCTATGGCAAATTGAATTGTTCACTCACATCTATTGGAAGCTCATTCGCATGCATTTGAGGATGCAAAGATCCTGCATCGTGATGTCAGTATGGGAAATATCATCATCACGGTCGAAGGAAAGGGCTTGTTGATCGATTGGGAGATGGCAAAGGAGGTGGGCAAGAGTGGAAATCGGCGACCTGACCGCACGGTATGTCATTCTGTGTATATATTTTTAATCATCCACTGATCACGATAAATTCTGCCAGGGCACGTGGCAATTTATGTCTGCATATCTACTGAAGAACCCTGGGGCGATTCATACATTCAGGGATGATCTCGAATCGTTTCTGCATGTCTTGGGGTGGACGACGTTGCGCTACGTGCCCGCTGTCGACACCTATGATGCTGTGAACCGCAGAGACGACATGGTCAAGTTTGATCAAGTCTCCATCTACCACAAACGTCCTGACAGGGGCGGAGAATTGAAGTCCTACGCCTTGGCTTTAGGATGCTACCCATCAGAGACATTTCAACCTAAAAAAGCTACTCCGCTTTACCAACTTCTTCAAAAATTGAGCGGGCCCTTCGAGTCTCTGTACCAAGCCCCTCCTCCTCGGGCCACGAAAGACGCCCGCGCAGATAAAGCCGACAACCTGATGTTGTTCTATGCTGCGTGGCCACCTACAGCTGCAGAGCGAACGAAGATTCAGGCCTTTCTCGACCGCCCTGCCAATGACGGGAAATTTCTTCAATTCCGCTTTGCGCTCGATAATCTTGATAAAGATACGCAACAGGTGGAATCTTCCTCCTTCTTCATCGATGAGATGCAAAATGCCCTGGACGAGAATACTTGGCCCGCGGACGACAAGGCCGATGAAACCCTACGCATTGGTTCCGACGACACCGAAAGGCAGGAGCAGATCAAGAATAGTCGGCTTAGATACTCACAAAATATATTGGCACACTCCAGAGGATTGCCGAACAGCTGCAAACGCTCGGCGAGTCCGACGCCTGAGTCGAGTGCAAAGCGTCACCGTGGTACCCCTACTCCATCAGAGTCTCAAAGCCTTACTTGATTGCATCTATATCTATTTCGTTTCTGTTCTCTGGGTGTAGGTTATATACTATAACGCGAGTCTACGAATTGAATGAAGTCAAATTGCGTCCGCGAAAATCGAATGTTTATCGCAACGTCGACATCCGTATCGTCGTGTTTTTGGCTGTCCACTGCGGTGGGACGTAGCACCCTTACCTCCTGTCAGTTTCCGACCCACCTCGGTCCCACTGGCATTGGCACCCGTCGTCTCGACGATGTTCCTCTTAATATGTACAGTCAACACGTGTGTGATTTGCCTTTGAGCAGGTCGTCTGGTGGGTTGTGGAACCTGATGGTGCTCGCGAGTGGTGCGTTCACGATCGTCAGCGGTCTGCGGTTCCATAAGCACAGATGTGAGACAGTCACCGAGCGAGACGCATTGGCACTATGCAGAAACGGTCGCCGTGCTCCATACATTTCCTTGGCACACCTAGAAGCCAGATGTGCTCATCACACGCCGCGATCCACAGAAACCATGAACAGAATGCAAGTTGAATGAAACTGGATGACACCGCCACTCTGAGCCGCATCGGCCCACTGCGACACTTGGAAAGGCGCGCTCCAAACGATGGCGAGTGTACTAGTCACGCGACGTGGGCTGCACAAGCAGCTTAACAATAGAAATAGATACGAGACAATGAAGACATTTGACATTGGTAGTCGCTGCGCGTCCAGTCATACACAACCAAAAAAACTAAATTCATATCTCGCAATATCACCCCGCCACGAGACACGCCTCCTTCTCCCATTCAATCTCCTGCTTCAACGCACCCCTCAACAGCAACTCGGGAGAATATACCTTGAACCCCTCTTGTACCAACGGCGACCAAATCCCCTTGTCTTCCGGACACGACACGACGTATCGGTTCGCCTTGCCTTTGAGTATCCGCACCGTCGGCATGGTCGAAGTCTGCACTTGACCTCCTCCAGCAGAGACTACGTTTTTCAGCAGCTTGGCGTCCACACTTACTTTGGGCGTCACGTAAAACGTCATATCTTTGAATAGGGTCGAACCCCCTGTAGGTCCTTTGGCGCGTGCCATCGCATCCGCAAACTTGAATCCCCATTTTTGCTCTGCAGCCGTGTCGGACAATAGGTGGTCATTTTCAGCTGGGAATCGTGTATTCAGCGAGCATGTTCAGAGGATAGCTTTGGGACGCACAAAGGAGCTTTCCACCTTTGGCACTTGCATTCGCCCATTCCTCAGTCAGGACGTACGGCGAGAAAGGCATGGAACACAGGAATTTTTCCGTCCGAACGATACCTTTGGCAATGAGATGCGTGCAGTCCGTCGGTTTATTCGTCATCTGTACTCCCAATTTTGAGAGACGCTATGGGTCGGTATCAGTATCTCCTTTCACCCATGTTTGAGCACCAACGAACCTTGACAACATCGTCCGAAAGAGTCACACCAGTCGTCATCACTCGGATGACGGTCGACTCTTTCCCCCGCGTACGACCACCCTTCTTTTCCTTCTCTTCAGATCCACTCGGTTTGGTCTTTCCCAGCGGATCGTCCATGTCCTCGTCGGAGCCCGCAGTGCTTCTCCCTTTCGCCTTGCCCTTGCCATTCACCGACTTCCGTTTTGCTTTAGCCGAAGGCACCAAGATGACCTCCACCACTTCTGCTTCTTCCTCCACCTCCTCTGCTTCTTCCCTCGGCACTTTTCGTCTCTTCCCGCCCCTCTCCTCCACCGCTTCCTTCCCCACCCCTGTCCCAGACGAGACCAACTCCCAGTCCTCACTTCGCTTCCGCTTTGCTTGTTTCTGCTCCTTTTCAAAGCTGATCACATCCGGCATGATGTCATCTCTGAGCCGCGTTGTTGCCTTGTTTGCCGCGCTCCGTCTTGGCCCGCTACGACCAGTGGACGTCAAGGGTACATCGATAACCATGGATGTGTCCTTGTCTCCTTTATCCGAGTCCTCGTCGTCATTTGCATGCGTCTTCGCCGTCTTCTTGGACACACCAGACTTTGGCTTTGACTTGATCAGAGGCTCGGGATCACGAGAGACATGCTGGGTGGTCGATGATGTTGCAGGATGTGGTTTGGCGCGTTTGTTCGCCGACGTCGACGCTTCTGCAGAGACCGCGTGGATCGACGCCGTAGGTTTCAGCTGTTTGTGTTTGGGCGCCGAGGTCGCACCGGCATCCGTTGCCCTTTTCTCGCTTTCGGGCTCACAGTTACCTTGACCCTCCGGCTGCGACGAAAAATAATCCTTGGGCACAGATGGGACAACGACAGATAATCGTCGCTTTAGCGTACGTGAGTTCTTCACACTGGGCGAGGTCGACAACGGTGAACTTGGAGGCGATAGCGGGCGGGGTATGGTCTTTTCCGTCACCTTCTTCCGTTCGCCTGGTTTTTCTTTTTCTTTTCCCTTCTCCTTGGCGAGAACCTTGATGTGAGTAGCATCAGGCGAGGTCGACAACGGCGAACTCGTTGGTGACGGAGAGCGGGACACGATCTTTTCCGTCACCTTCTTCCCTCCCCTCGGGTTTGCTTTTTCTTTTCCCTTCTCCTTGGCGATAACCCTGTCGTTGGTCGCATCTGGCGAGGCCGATAGCGCTGAACTCGCAGGTGATCGCGCGCGAGGCATGATCTTTTCTGCCACCTTCTTCTTCCCTCCGTTCGCTTTTTCTTTTTCTTTTCCCTTGTTCTTGGCGACAACCTTGCCATTGTGTATCGTCTTGGCTGGGTGCTCCCGTTGTTTTCCGCTTCCCGTGGCCGTCCCCGATTCAGCGGCCATGATCCTCACTTCTATTTCGCTCTCCCCGCCCAGCGCCGAGCCGGGCCTGGATATAGATTTAGACCTTGGTCGAGGCTTCATCCCTGACTTGACAGGGGTCATCGTTCCCGCGGCTGGCGCCCTCCGAGGTGGCAGCGACAGCTCTGACTCGCCCGAATCCGAATCAACACCCATGGGCATCCCCTTGGTTGTCAGTTTTTGTGGCTTGCTTGTCTGCGCGGGTAGTTGTTCTACCACCTCGCCCTCTGCCTCGGGAGTTTGGACGTCTGGCCTACGTTGGACGAGCCGGGGCTTGGGTTTTGGAGGACACGCTCGCAGGGGGGCATCTTCGTCTGCGCCTACCTCCTCGGCAAGCCGTGTTTGTCGTTTTCCTGCATCACCGACCGCCATTCCCTGGTCTTTGTCCTTCCCCTTTCCACCTTTCGAGCTTTCACCCAAGTTGGGCACCTCCACCGGGGCAGAAAAGAGACCCGCCGACGATGCCCTCGAGACACTCCGCGATGCCGCGCGCGAACCCGTCTGTGCACGTGCCTTGCCATTCACCGGGGCACCTCGTCTGCCACCCACATCGTCGTCATCTGCGGGAAGCTCGATCACATGATCGACAAATGCTCCCGTTACCGGCGCCATCATCGACGTTGATATGGACCCACGCCTCGACGGCGTTTTCTTTACTGACCCTGCCCGCGGGCGTGGTCGCACAGGTAATTCAGCCTGCATGTCGCCTTCTGGCCAGGCTGTGGACATTCCATCCGCTGTGGTATCGTTCTCGCGCGCCGTCGATAGGCCAAATAGGCCGCTGTACCTTCGTGCACCAGCATGATACTCGGCATCGCGTATTTCCTCTCGTTCCACGTCGACGACACCAACACCACGGCCACCTGGTACGGCACCCCCACCGCCACTGCGCGGGGTGGCCACGGGTTGAGAAGAAGGGACTATAGAGAATGAGAGATGGGTGATGGGCTGTTTAAACGAGACGTACGTTCGTCGGGTCGTGTCATCAACATTTTGCCAAAGTCGATACCTGGAGGAAACACAATATAACGCTCGAGTCCAACTGTGAGTGCGCTGATGTGTGTAAGTAATGTTATATGGAAGGTGCGAGAACCACTCACCGCCACTCTACGATACAATCTTCCAACCACGTGTGGTTCACGACCGGAATAGACCACGAGAGTGCGCGGGTCGTCTTAGGGGAAGGCTGGCTAGAAGGATGTTCGGTCGAAACGCGTGGGCGAAGGCGTGGAATTGCACTCACAAACCCGCCACGAGGACTTTGTTCGATTGGCTCATGCTAGGCGTGAATTTGGCACCGACGAGCTCAATGAGACGTTTTAGATAGTCGCGTGCCGCACCTGTGTAATTAGTAATCGAAATCTCCTGCAAAAAGCAGTTGATGCGGGAACACGACGGGAGTTGAATGATTACGAACGGAATCGATGAGACCGGGGATGCCACCCCTGGGAGTGGGATACCAGAGCAATGAGTCGAAAGGCGAGTGGAGCGTACCACTAGACTCGACGCTAAACAGCCAAGCGAGGGTCCCGATGAGAATGGATTCACGTGCAGCCTAGGGACGGAAAAGGTGAGCGCGAGGGATGACCATGAAAAAGCACTTGCCTTGAAATAGGACTGGCCACTCCGCCATCGTGTAATGAACACGTCACATTCGCCGACTGCCTTTTCCTCTGTATCGTCAGTGACGACGACTACAACACCACCGGCACGTCGGATACGTGTTTCGATCGCGTCTCGCGAGCTCGCCCCCAGTTCGAGAGAGGCAGAGAGCAGAATGCGACGACCGGCCCATACGCGGACTTGTTCGCCTTCGGTAAGGACACTTGCACCGTCACCAACTTCTGTTTCTGCATCCGCGAGTTTTCGTTTTCGTTTGCCTTCGGTGGCGGGGGCATCATCGTCACGATCGAGGGTCACACCAGGACGTAAGACGGGTGGATCTGGCCAAGCGTAGGATGCCTCTAGGATACGACGACCGAGGCGCACGGCATCGTCGAACCAATGTGGCGTGACAATGCACATGTGAGTTTGGGGTGCAAAGTGAAGGGCGGTGTTGTACTAAACACATGGTGAGAAGGTAAACGGAGTGGGAAAGATGTGGGAGAGAGAACCTTGTCGCTGCCCGGTCGGAGGGCAAACAGATGGGTAACGTCACGGGTGAGACCGATGCGCCATTGTCCACCAAGAGCGGTGATACCTGCGGAGAGGACCTCCAAGTCGGGTACAGCAAGCTAGAATGACAACGATGAGACGCGCTGGGAAGACAAATAAGAGGGCGTACGTCGGTGGCACAGGCGACGACGCCTGAAAATATCATGGCAGGGTCTGGTGAGTAATACTGCTCGCTAGGAGCAAGATATGGGACGCGTCGGACATGGACCACGAGCGAGAAATACGCACGGCTGACATTTTCCCAAGACGAGGCTTCGATCAACCCAACGGTCGGTGATGAGCTTGACGGTCGGGTCGCTGGTGGAGATATCGCTGTGGGCGTGGGAGGCAGGGAGGGCAATGAGATGTGTGTAGGGCTGTTGCGGGGTTGCGCCGTTGAGGTCGAGGACGGCGGCGAGTGCGTGTCTGCGTGTCGGCGAGAGCGTCGGAGAGAGCGAGTAGCGCACCCCGTCAAAGACGGCCATCGCGTTGGTTGGAAGGCGTGACAACGCGCATCACGTGTCACTTTGGGAGTGACACATAATTTGTGACCGAGAATGTCACGTGTGACAGGTCACACTGCCATCCCATATCTATAATTCTCAATGAGCAGTACCCACGAGTCAATCTTGAGCTTCTCAAGGCTATCACGAGGGTCGCACATAAAACAAAACTCGACAGCCAGTGTTACCGAACGAAGTCGGTCCATATGTTTTATGCCATTTCCTATAGCTCATTGATGTTGTTAGCGCCCCTCGAGTGGGCTACCGTATGAACGACGTCCAATCATGCTTTAACTCTCACGTTTCATAGAGGGAGCGTCAACGGTGGTATCGTTCCTTGAAAGTTCTTTTCGTCCAGACTGTGCCCTTCATTATCTCGAATGGTGACACAAGCATCGAAAGGCTTGATGGTCTACTTCTTACTGTTCTGGAGTCCGTTGGTGACTGGAGGGAAACCCACTTCGTTGACGAGTTTCAGGCGATTGTCGATGCTGTCGTTGTTGGACAGGTACCCATGACCGCCCAGGCCATTGATCAACTTCTAGCGTTGAATCGCTCGTCGTCTACCATCCTTCGGTCTCTTCGGTTTCTCCTTCGCTACAGTTAAAATCAGCCGATCAGGTTGCTCCACGCCTCTATTGCCGATTATTTCACGGACCCCAGACGCTGCAGGAAGAAGCCATGGTTCATCGACATAACGGATCGGCACCTGTTTCTCGCCCGTTCTTGTCTACGCCTCATGAACAAGCAACTGTGTTTTAACATATGTGGTCTCGAGACATCTCACGTGTTAAACAAGGATGGGTTACGTCAACGTATCCAGAACTCTATCCCGGAATCCCTTGTATACGCTTGTCAACATTTCGTGCCTCATCTCCATCTCTTGAACACTCAGCCGCCCGACTTTGATGGGCTCTCTGAAATTGAATCCTTCATGCGTTCTCAATTGCTCTTTTGGATCGAGGCACTCAGTCTTGTGGGTCAAGACAAAGTGGTCATACCAGCCATGGAAACACTCGCACGGTGGTATCGGGTAAGTCAATCTCTCTCGTCAGATGTTAAAGTTATATGAATTGACGATGAAATAGAACGATGACAAGGAGATGACTGACCTCGCATATGAAGTCATCAAGTTCATGTCAGTTTTCCGGGCAATCATTTCTCAGAGCACACCGCACTTGTGTGTCTCTGCAGTGCCAATGTGGCGAGAGAGTTCGTGTATTCGGCGCATGTACGATCAAAAGCTGAGGAAAATCGTCCGAACGAACACCGGAGGTATTGATACTATGCCATCATTGCAGAGTGTTATAAGAGTGTATACTTTCACATCAGTCGCGTTTTCACCTGATAGAAAGTGCATTGTAGAGACAAAACGGTCCGAAATTGGGATGCCGAGACAGGATCTCTTGTAGCTGGGCCGTTCGAGGGACACGCTGAACGGTCACATCAGTTGGGTTTTCACCCGATGGAAAGTGTGTCGTCTCCGGGTCTGAAGACAAAATGCTTCGGATTTGGGATGCCGAGACAGGATCCCTCAGGCTCGTGGCTCAGCCCTTCGAGGGACATATTTCCACCATCACATCAGTTGGGTTTTCACCTGATGGAAATCGTGTCGTCTCTGGGTCTGAAGACAAAACGCTCCGGATTTGGGATGCCGAGACAGGATCTCTCGTCGCTGGGCCGTTCAAAGGACACTCAAATTCGGTCACCTCAGTCGAGTTTTCACCCGATTGAAATCACGTCACATCTCGGGGTCTAAAGACGGCACAGTGCGGATTTGGGATGCCGAGACAGGCTCTGGGCCGTTTAAAGGACGCACTTTCTTTTCGTGAATATCAGTCCGGTCTGACGACCATACAGTGCATATTCTGTGCTAAACCAGGCACTGTTGTAGCTTGGCCGTTCAAAAGCCGCACTCCTATTTCGTTCACATCAGTTGGGTTTTCACCTGATGGAAAACACGTCGTCACCGGCTTTGAAGAAAGAACAGTGCGAGTTTGGGATACCAACGGGAACTCTCATAGCTGGGCCATTCAATGGACACACTGGCAAAAGGTCTGTCACATCAGTTAGGTATTTACCCGATGGAAAGAAAACGTGTCGTCTCCGGAGCTGAAGACAGAACGGTTCGGATTTGGGATGCTAAGACAGGTTCTGTCGTGGCTGGGCCTTTCGAGGGACACACTTCTTCCGTCACATCAATCGCATTTTCACCTGATGGAAAGCGCATCGTTTCGGGGTCTAACGACGATACAATGCGGATTTGGGATGCCGAAACACAGGGTCTGTCGCGGCTCGGCCCTTTCACGGACACACTTCCTCTGTCATATCAGTCGCATTTTCGCCTAATGGAAAGCCCATTGTCACCGGGTCTAGAGACGACACAGTGCGGATTTTGGATGCGGAGGTAGGCTCTGTCGTGGCTGGACCACTCAAGGGACATTCAGTCACATCAGTTGGATTTTTACCTGATGGAAAGCACATCATCTTGGGATCCAAGGACAACAAGGTGTAGATTTGGGATACGCAGCCGAAGTCGGTCGTGGCTGTGCCTCCGAGGGACACACTTCCTCATCAGTCCGCTCTACATCCGATGGAAATCGCACCTCTGGGTCTGAAGAACAAACTATACCGACTATGGATGCCGAGACAAGGTTCGTCATCGTGAGGCCCATGAGACGCCCTCATTTGCTTTATGTTGTTTTTGTTTATGTTTATGATTTCGTTTTGGTCTATTTTTCTTTTTTCTTTTTCTTCTTTGTCTTGTTCTTTTTCCTGTCTTTTTTTTTCGTTTTCGTTCTTGGTCTTTTTAGTCTTTCTAATATTTTTGAGAATTTCTCGGTGTTTCTTTATTTCCCTATTCTCTTACCTTTAGGTTTTTGTATTGATCTTTGGTTGCCGTGGACTCCTTCGGTCACATCAGTTGGGTGTTCATCTGATGGAAAGCGCGTTGTCTCTGTGTATGAAGACCAAAATATGCAGATTTGGGATGCCAAGACAGAGTCTGTCGTGGCGGGGCCTATGGGACGCCCTCGTTTGCTCCATGTTCTTTTTATTGTTCTTTTTAACTCTGTTTTGATATGCCTCTCTGTTTTTGCTTTCCTTGTCGGTCTCCTTATATCTTCTCTCGCCCTTTTTGTTTATTTTTTTGGTCTTTCTGATCTCTTTGATGATCCTTCCGAGCCCCTTTTGTTACCCTCTTTCTTTTGCCTCAATTATTGGTCGTCGTGGACTTCTTCAGTCACATCAACCGGATTTTCACTTGATGGAAAGCGCATCGCGTCCCGGTTTGAAGACCAAACTGTGTGGATTTGGGATACCGAGACAGGATCTCTCGTGGCTGGGTCGTTGAAAGGACACACTCGATCGTTACCTCAGTCGGGTTTTCACCCGATGGCAAGCGCGTCATCTCTGGTTCTCAAGACAGTACAGTGCGGATTTGGGACGCCGAGACAGGGTCTGTCGTTGCTGGCCCCTTCGTGGGACATACTTCTTCAATCACATCACTCGCGTTTTCACCTGATGGACAACGTATCGTCTCCGGGTCTAAAGACAAAACGCTCCGAATTTGGGATGCCGAGACGGGGTCTCTCGTGGTTCTGCCTTTCGAGGGACACACTTCTTCCGTCACGTCAGTCGGGTTTTCACCCGATGAAAATCGTATCGTCTCCGGGTCTCAAGACAAAACACTCCGAATTTGGGACGTCGAGACAGCGGCTGTCGTAGCTGCGCCATTTGACATCCATGATCCTCAGTATCCGGCGTCCTTGCCACAAAACCCCAATTCTTCGCTTGCTTACCGCGACTCGTGTATGTGGAGAATCCATGATGATGGTTGGCTGCGAAGCACATCTAGTGCCCTCGTCCTTTGGGTACCACACTACTACCCGAGGACTGCCCTCTGTTTACCTCCAGCGACCGCGGTGATTGGTGTTCCAACGATTCAATTTGATGACTCGTTTTGCGCATGGGGAACGATGGGCAGAATGTGTTGACTGCGATGTACATACTTAATTACTATGAGTTTGTAATGTGAACTTCTAAGGGATCCCCAAATTGCATCACTCAGCCACCACCATCGAATTGCACTCCGAGAACAGGTTTGAAGTCTCTCAAGCTCCAAGCTAGTGACTGGATACGGTAGGATTGTGACAAAATGGCACCATTGTTCCCTGTATATAAATTGGTGTTATCGCTGAACTTATGGTCGGTTCAGAATAAGCACCGCTGTATCGATCCTGAGCCTGAGGGTAACCAGGCGTTGGTTCGACACAGATCCCATGTCGGAAGCGTAAGATATCACTAGCCCGTGCTTTTGTATCAGCGGGCATAACTACGAACAGCTGACAACATGCATCGCCCTCCCTCCCTGGATACAATACCAACATTGGGTGAGACCAAAGGCACAAAAAAATCCATGGGGTTTCTGATGCCTGTTCAATTGTTTCCAGAGGCAATTCTTATGAGCTCCTCTCACAATTTGGTGCCTCCTGGAAATTGTCAACGAAATAATGTAGTAGAGGTGTTCCCCTCATTGGTCGCAACTGAAAGGAGTTCGAACATTCTCGTATCGGTAAGGGTAACTTTAAATCGGATCCTGCACTAGAGTATTTGAATCCTCAACGACAGCATACCTGCCAAATTTCCACATGATATCAAAGATTCTTTCCCTCGAAGTGCCAGGAAACTTGATCCATACAGCTTCACTCCCAGGCCTTTCGAAATATTCCGGCTCTCCAGATGGCACAGTGTAAAATTGACGAAAAGTGTCTATTTTGTCCAATCTCCATCCGGTGGTGACATGGATCTCAACGGGGAGTTTTGTCTTGTTGGTGATGGTGAAGATATTTTTTGATCGTCCTGGCATATGTTCTGTAATGGGTAACATAAATAGTAGATACTACTGCCCGTGACGAGTTGACAACAGCTTTGTCGTACCTGCTGGAGCATAGACCTTGTGGACCACGTATAGATTTTGGTGGGTGAAAAAATCCCGATGAGCGTGATCAGAGACTATTAGCAAGAGTGATATGTGAGCATAAGTCGGGGGAAGCAGGACAGTATGGCTGGGGTGTCGTGCCAGTGCATCATGATCAGGAGTCGGCCAAAACTCACCTAGACTAACTTGAAGCCCCAGGCTGTAACCGTGTTAACTCGATAGCGGCGAGATTCTTGGAAGGCACTGGTAGATCAGTTGCGGATTTATACCATCCCCTCCTTAGATCTGCGCCCCGGGTAGTCTAACCAGAGATTAAAACATGCTTCCATGCTATATATGTGAATTTTCAAACACATCGTGTTGCTAGCACTAAGGGGGCATCTACGGGGGCCACCGGCTGACCGTTTTGACCAAATGTAAATGTCACGGCTGTATGCCAGTGAATTGCGCTCGTTTGTTCCAAGTGAACTCTGAGATCTGATAGATCCGATCTACGGCCTGCGGGCGGAGCCGGTCACTGGCACGACAGACTGACACTCACTACTGGGCCCGAGTCCGACCATCGCGATCGAATATGGACGCGACTACGATCGCGGTGCCAGTCAATCATAGGTGGTGTACAATACGGAACTGACTGAGGCACTGCATCAACTTGATTTATTGAACCTTACTTATTATTGATTCTTACTTATTTTATTTCTAAATAGAATCACGTATCCAAGGCAGCTCGTGTTTTACCATGCATATTTCCTGTCAAAGCCATTCAAATCGCTTGCCCAGCGTACGCCTGTATCCACGACGCCAACTTGAGGTACATTCAAGTTAAGTTACGACCTGTGGGTTTTGAGTTTTTAAAACTCAGTGTCGCGTTTAATATTTCAATTATTCAGATTCAACGTTGTCAACCGTGACGTTCATTCAGACTGCCTCACCATGACTCTTCGTCCCTCGATGGTCTCGCGGAATAGCAAAGGCTTGCTGTAATTGGGCAAGTTGATAATGGTACCACCCAAAAGGGGGTCGCACCGTCGCAGCGTGAAACAGAGTTTGGGGTGTAATTAACTTCCATTTCGACTGCAGTAATTCTGATGCTTCAAGGTTTGGTTCCTCTGAAACAACACAACGTGCAAATGCGGTATTAAGAAAAATTAAATTTTATTAGATAAACTAGGCAATAAAGAAAAGAATAAGGCCGATAAATAGATAACAATTAATCTAAATTCAGATATGCTATATGTATCAAATAATAAAGGTGCAAATACTAAGAATACTAATGATAATATTCCTATTGTTATATAATAAACAATAAGTAGTATCTAATTTAACTATATTATTTGCAGTATTTCCTAATACTGAAGCTAATCCATAAGTACCTAATAATTTGATTACACCTCTATCTAATACTTTAGATAAAGTGGTGGGGTCAGGTTTCGTGTCTATAGGTATGGAGGATAGGTGACCCTCATATCTCGACAAGTGTCAACACTTCAAGGTCATACTTATGAATTCTTCTCACATCTTGGTGCCTCCAGCATGTCAATGGCAGGAACCACCAATCTCTACAAGGTAGTCCTGGAGGTTATCAAAGCAATAATGTGGTGGTGGTGGCACTTTCCCACAGCATGGGTTGCAAAGAAAAGGAGTTTGTATCAGTATGGGTTATTCCAAGTATGTTCAATCCAGCGCTAGAGAGTGATAGCATACCTCCAAAATTGCCATAATAATATAATATGAATTTCCGCCCTTGAAGTGCCAGGAAACCTAATGTACGCAATGTTAATCCCAGGGCAACTACTCCGGCTTTCACAATGGTGATGGAAAGACTCTAGTAGCCTTGTTCAAGAATCATCCGGTAGTGACGAACATGTTGATGGGGCACCACTTTGTACTGTTATGGTGAAGCTATTGTTTAATCGTCCTGGCATTTGATTGTCTGGTTGGTAACGAGTTGACAACAAGCATGCCGTATGTGCTGCGGTCTCTAGGTTAACATGTGGATGTTGTACGGATGAGCATGATCAAAGAACTAGGTGCAAGCATGATGATATGTGAACACAAGTCGGGAAGGGACACTAGTATGACATGGGAACCTCGTCAGGAGGGAGCCAGAGCTCATCTGGAGAATGAAAGCATACCAGGCAACGCAATGGTGAGTTTCCCAGTGGGGCAGATCGGCCCTTGTCTTTTTATACGGGACATGTACCGTTTCATATTTTGATCGGCGTCTCATGTATGATAGTGAGTTCTAATCCGAGGCCCGGCCTGGCGACCCGGCTACCGGCGCCCACCGCTGACGTATGACGCTGCTGGTCATCTAGTGATACGGTCGACGGTCGTGGATCACAATATAAGTGAATGGGTGATCAATCTCACTGTCAATTCTTCAGACATACATAGGTAAATGAAAGTGAGCATAGGAACAAATGCAACTCATAGCTTATGCACATTTATACGAAACGGACGTGGTTTTGGAGCTGTTTTTGGATCGCATTGTCCAAACCGTCTTGGAAATACCGAGAGTCGAATGCAGATGTACAAATGCAAGAGTATGGCGAGAGAGAAAGAGACCTGTGAAATGAAGGCTTGGTCGAACCGCAATCCTCGAGAAACAAGGGGAAAATTCCCCTACAAATCAATGATAAAGAGAATCTTCGATAGCTAGAACTCGAGTAGAGATACCACCATGAAATCTAAAGAAAAAATAAGCCGCTGGCGTATTAAAGTCTACCAAATACACTTGATATAAAGGTTCGAGCGCCGACTTGAAAACTTATGTTATGAGGTAAACTGATCACCGTGACATTATCAATGCATGAATATGAATATAATTCATGCAGGGTTACCTTGGTCACAGTCACGCTGGGAGATGCGTTGCTTTTGCTCCTTTGACAGGGTGCCCGGGTTGAATGTACATGCTGGTCCCAGGCGTGCAGTTTGTCTTTCCAAATTCCCCGGTAACTTTGGAAAATGTAGTCACCACAGGTGGCTCCGTTCGAGCTGCAGTAACTGAGACAGATTCTCGTCCCCAATTGGGTGCGACCTTGACAAAGGAATGTTCCTCCAGAGACAAAACACTTCTGGCTGTTACTGGAGTTGCGTTTTGAGCGGCCTTTTCCCGAATCTGCCATTGCTTTTCTTCGTCTTTGGCCAGAATGTGTACCAGATTGTCGGGAATGGGTTTGTTGATCTAGATGATCGCGTCGTGCAGAGTAGAGGTGAGAAACCATATGGATGACCAACCTTGAATGTTCCCGAGAACTCGAGTAGCTCTGCTTTGCGCCGGGCCATTTCTTGTCTGACAAAAAATTGCCTCTTTTGCATCAGGCGCTGTCTCTCGTTAGTGATAAAGTCACGGAACGCTGGCAGCTACAAAGACACGGATGGGAATCGTAGTCAGTGAGAATACTAGATTATCTAAGAATGCACATAGCTACGTACATCGTCCACGGATGGCCATCTATCTTCTTTCGGAGCTAGGCCGTCGGTGGCTGAAGCCGCAGGAGAACGTTGCTTGGACGACGTAATGGCGAGTTCGTTCCTCGTAAATTCAACAATCCCGTCGCTCGTAGGGCGTGATTGAACAGCGGACCAACACCGCTGAATGAACTCCCATCGAAATTCAGTAACGAACGCGTTACTAGGCCGATTCGGCCTTTCCCCAGACAAGATCGCACCTAAAACACGTATATCGTTTGATATGTAATGGTAGGGCACGTTGCCACTCAGAATCTGTCCGTTGCGTGGTCACATCCAGAGTGTATGCATTGAGATGGCACACACCTGTAGCATGACGCCGTCAAACGAGCACACATCATTGTTTGTCGTCGGTAATATGGATGCGGGGCCTTGTTTGAGCTCGTTTTCGGGCTCATTGAGTAACTCTGGAGCTATCCAGCGTAGGGTGCCCCCGCGCATGAAACGTTGTAGCAAATGTCGCTCCATCAAGTTCTGCCAATAACATAGACAGACCAAAATCGGCAATCCAGGCATTTCCGTTCTCGTTGATAAAGATATTGGACTGGGGGGCTCAACGACATGTCAATAGAGTAACGAAGCCAAGGAAACGCAACACCACATACGCCTGATAGGTCGCCGTGCACGATAGAACGTGAATGTACTGCAAGAATATTTGCCTTCAGAACAAGCGCTAGGCCAGATCTGGGGCACACTCACAAGCAACATTGTTGAGCTGATCAGATTAGGTCAAATTCCTTTTCAGAACGAGTTCCCAGGAGACCTACCAGACCAAGGATGGTGATCACCGATAGATTGGCGTGACGGTCCTTTAACTAGGCCGTCAAAGTGCCGTTTTCCGCCCAAGGACACACCATGGCAAGATACCCACCAAATCCTGTCGTCGTTCCAAGGAATGGTAAAACGTTGTCATGCTTGAGGCTTGACCACACCTTGAGTTCTCGACGGACTCGCTGCAAGAGTACTCTATTCAGCTATTCGCAGTCAAATAAGGTATTCATTACTTTCTCTTTCTTGGCAAAGTCGGTGGCTTCACCTGTATAAGTCCTGATGGCTTTGATAGCAACCTATAGCGCGCCACGCGCTGGATATATCATTTGACCATGTGAAAATTCGCACTTTGTTAGAATGTGCTTCTGATTGAAGCATCCCTCTGTAAATATCTGCGGATGCCCCAGACACCACGGGATCTTGACCTTCCCGAGTGATCCGGTGGGTGAGGTCTTTTGGAAGGTGCTGTCTACGACGCGTCGCGTGAGTCTACAAATAATGAGAATCTCAGAATCCCAGTGGGGAGCTTACTCGTGATCGCGGTTGGGCGCTGCAAGTTCATGTAGAGAAACAGAGGTCGCAGGGTTTGCGATTATGGTATTGCTGGTGCTGGTGCTGGTGATATTATTATTCTCACCCGATATCACGGCGGTGTATGAATGTCAAACAGTACGATGCATCATGCTGCATACCCTGGTATTGATATTCTTACGTTTTGCTCTTTTTCTTGCCCCAGAGGATTTATTCATTGTAGGGTCATCTGAAGATGAACCCTGTGGCCCGCGCTGCATGCTGAGGGGTTGGTGATGCCGTAGTATACAGGACTCCAACACACAAGGTAGCTTACCAATCAACTTACTAGTCACGGTCACGCCGTCACGGTATAATGACTTGTGGACTGCCAGTGGGTTTCTGAGTTTCTTACCCCTGAGGTCAGGATTCTCTGCCTCCACTGAAGAGGAATCACAGCATGGATTTCAGTTGTACTAGGCTGACCTATTTACATGAGGATATTGGATATCTTTATTTGCCCGCAAAGATGTCCGGTGTCTGATAACCGACGATCGGCACGGTAAACTTGAAAAGCTCGATCCACCGACGATACTTCCGTTGATTACCTCCTCCTTAGTACTCTGCTCCGACACCTTCTTCCCGCGACACTCTTATACGACATTGTTCACTCTGGGTACCTTCTCGTCAGGTAGTAGTCGCTCGATGCCGACACGTTGTAACATGGGCTGTCCGCGAGTCGTATGTCGTTATCTGCCATAGCAAAATAGAACGCATCGGCCCTGTGGTAGGTCCATGCCGTGGTTGGATGACGCGATGTATGATGGGTCTTTAGAATTCGCCTGTGAAAAAGGTCACCATGTCCCGGTATTGATGACCTCGGTCAACCGTCAACAAGGTCGCAGCAACATGGGATGGGATACATACCAGGGCGTTGTCAATCTGTCGGACCTGATGCCATTTTCCACCGGGGACAGCCACTGACAGGCTGGCTTTAGTGGATGGCCACACTGCCTATGTCTGTGATATGGCTGGTATGGCGTGGTCTTTCCGAGTGACAAGGACGGCGAACCTCTAACCCTTGAGCCCGACTTTTCCTCTTCTTCCTCTGAACGCCTGTAATTGGAAACGAGGAGAAGCGTTATTGATGGGTCTAGTCATCGAAATTGC
This sequence comes from Aureoboletus auriporus, assembly GCA_038089615.1. Lineage (NCBI taxonomy): Eukaryota > Fungi > Basidiomycota > Agaricomycetes > Boletales > Boletaceae > Aureoboletus > Aureoboletus auriporus. Next base: position 32,088 of record JBBPLF010000254.1, read on the forward strand.
ATGCCGGATGAAGAGACCGAACGAAGCCTTCACCCTGTCTAAAAAATGATTCTCCACCAATGCGTCAAGCTCAGGAAAGCAAAGGGCCGGCGGATGGAGATGTATGTTGACGTCACGATCGATCAGCCGGAGATACCGATACACAATGTGGTCCACGACACTGCTGTCTATATCGACTTTCTGGGGCAGAAGCGTCAGCGAGTGGAAGGAGTGGGGAAGAGAATCGACATGCCCAGAACCACGGGTGTTGCACCCAGCATAGAATCCGAGTTTCTCAATGTCGGCAGTGTAGATCTTCATTTCTTCGGGAGGCACGGTCGTGGTGCAAAGTCGAAAATCCGATCGCGCTGATCGCCGAGGTAAGAGAGGAGGGCGCAATAAAGATACCTTGGTATTGAAGCGATTGGTAGCCATGGCAAAGCTGTGGTGCGGGCGTGTGAGAGACTTGACTTTGAGAGATCGATGATGGTGAGAAATCGAGTGGTAGTGGGAGATGGCTATGATCTGGGCAGGATGTGGACGGTGAGACGTAGCGGGGACATTCGGGAGTGGCGCTTGGAATGGTGGAGGAGGAGAGTTTGATAAATAAACAAGACAAACAGAGAACGACCATGTCAACGTCGAGCCCGCACCACAGCTCGAAGCTGCCCAAGTTTCTACAAAAGCAGAGTCGCGCGGAAAGTTTGACGAGCATCGCCAGCACGAGCTCGTCGTCGTCGTCGTCCCCGCGACGAAAGAGACCCGACGACGTGGACAGCGACGTGGAGATCGTCTACTCGACGTCCTCTGCACGCATATCCGATCTCCCTACACGACTCACTGGCTGGCTCTCGCACACCTTCAGCGCCTCTTCGACCGACTTGACCTTGCCCGTCATTCTCTCCCAGTCGCAGCACATGAACCCAAAGTCAAAGCCGAATCCCCTCCTCACCGCGGCCAAGCACGGCAAGGGCCACCTCGACCGCGCTATGCGCTTCATCCTCGACTCCGATTCCACCCCCGACAAGTGCACCGAGCCCATCTGGCTCCTCGGCGTGCAGCATCCCGGCTACGAACATCCCCTGCCGACAACCCGCCGCCCCTCTGCCGAGTCTCGCCGCCCCGTCTCTGTCCGCTCATCCTCCTCCGCCACCGTTTCAGAGCTCACACAATCACAGCCACCCTCTACGAAGAATCCAGCTGCCCATTGGCCCCCCGTCTTTTATGCCGACTTTACCTCTCGCATATGGCTCACTTACCGCAGCCAATTCGCTCCCATCAGAGACTCGAATCTTTCCTCCCTTGACGCTGATCTCGCCTCCGGTGCACAGGCTGCCACGCCCTCTAGTCCACGTCCTAGAAAGTGGAACTGGCCAGGCTCCGGCGAAAAGGGGTGGACCAGCGACGCGGGCTGGGGATGCATGCTCCGTACAGGCCAATCACTTCTCGCCAATGCCCTCCTCCATCTCCACCTCGGGCGAGGTAAGCATGTCGTTTGACCCCCTTGCATGCGCTCATCTCCCTCAGAATGGCGTCGTCCCCCGTATCCCGTTCGTACAAATGACTTTGCCACCTATGTCCAGATCATCACCTGGTTCCTCGATTCGCCACTCCCCCAAGCACCCTTTAGCGTCCACCGCATGGCCCTCGCCGGAAAAGAGCTCGGTAAAGATGTTGGCCAGTGGTTTGGCCCCAGCACTGCCGCTGGTGCAATCAAGTACGCCTTCTCTTCTCTTATCAACCATGTCCTCAGCCTTTTCACAGGGCCCTTGTACATGCCTTCCCCGAAGCAGGTCTCGGGGTCGCCGTCGCCGCAGACGGCGTCGTATACCAATCCGATGTATATGCTGCTTCCAATGTCCATATCGGTTCACCAGGCCGTCACACCAGATCATCCTGGGGTGGCCGTGCTGTCCTCGTTCTCATTGGCATCCGTCTGGGCATCGACGGTGTCAACCCAATTTATTACGAGCCCATCAAAGTAAGCGACCTCCTCCTCCCCTTCACATGTCAATCAACCTTTTCGCAGGCACTCTACACATTTCCCCAGTCTGTCGGCATCGCCGGCGGCCGTCCCTCTTCATCGTACTACTTTATGGGCTCTCAGGCCGACAATCTTTTCTACCTCGATCCCCACCACTCTCGTCCCGCAGTCCCTCTACGTCCCGCTCCTCCTTCATCCATCCATGATTATCCTACTTTCCGCAGTCGCGAAACTACTCCCGATAACGCCTCCGATCCTCGTGCAGCCACACATTCACCTGTCTCACACTCTACCTCTTCCCACCATCATCGTGCTCCCACCTCTCCCTCGTCCGTGAGGACCGGTTCATCCACTTTTTCATACCATGCACCCCTCTCACCATCCCCTCTACAACATCAGCTCTCCACAACATCTAGTGCATCTTCCTCTTCCATGTCGTCGCAGCACCCATCCCGTTGGCAAAATGCAAGCATACCCTCACCCCACTTCAATGGTTCTGATCTCGATCCCCGTGACCTCGAAGTCGACGAGGAAGATTTGGATCCCGTTTCCGACCACTACGTCTCCCAGTACAATATCACGGAATTGCGCACCTTTCACTGCGATCGGGTTCGCAAGATGCCCCTCAGTGGTCTCGATCCCAGTATGCTTCTCGGCTTTTTATGCAAGGAAGAAAAGGACTGGATCGACCTAAGACGACGTATCAACGAGGTCTGCATTTTAAACCTTGCGTATCACTGATCATCTAATCTTTTTCGTCAGCTCAACACAAAGTACAAGACAATCTTCACAATCCAAGACGAACCTCCTTCGTGGCCGTCCGATTCTGATGAATTCATGGGTCTCGAGTCTCTTTCTGATCCCGACGAAATGGACATGGACCCCGATGATGATGACGATGACAGTGCAGAACTCATCGACGGAGATGCTGCGGACCCACGTCCCGTCCGTTCACGTGATGCCGAAGACCAATTCTTTGACACACGTTCAACGTCCATTTCTCCCGTATGGAGCAGTGTCAAGGGTGGTACCAAGGGCTCCGAGGCCGATACGGAGGAAGATCCTATGGGTCCCGTCACCCCTGGTCCTAACTCGATGTTTGAGGTGGACAAACACGAAGATGGCTCCCTCTCCAAAACTGACGACTTTGAAGAGATAAATGCGCACGAGGACGACGAAGACGACGATGATTGGGTAGATCCTTCGATGCCCACCCCCCTTGCACAGACCATCGAACGCCCGTACGCCCCACCAATAGCCAAATCAAAGTCGACCGGGTCGACGGGGAGCTCACACAGTAGGAAAGGCAAGAAGGGCAAGAAGTCGAAAAAAGGGAGCGTGCCCGTGGTTAATGTGCCCTCGCCACCTATGAAGCCTGAAGCGCACTTTCCGTTCCCGCGGTCTCTCGAGGAGAGTTTCCACGAACGCTCGGATGAGACAGGGAATTACGAGAAGCGGATGAACAATGCGCGTGCGCGGGACGGCGGACGTACGGAGAGTGGAGGCGTCAAGGCGGTGCTGACGGACGATGCCCGTTGAGGATGGATTGGTGGATGAGACTGCTATACTGGATTGACCTCTTTCCTTTTTTTTTTGTTCTTTGCCTTCAATTATGGTGGCGCATTCACCAAGTTTTTTTCTGTCGATTGTGCAGGCCCATTTCTTACGCTCTTTATCATTGCCTGTGCCCAACTCTTAATTGGTCGTGTATCGCTTCTTTTTCAAGACGGATCCGTTTCGGATCGGTTGTAAGTGTGTAACTATGTATGTTTGTCTAGATACCCTACATCTTTGTTTTTGCAATTCACATTCAAGTTTAGCTACATCATTCTGCTTGCACCGCTAGTTGCATCGACAAACCCACCCGTACCAACCTCTTCGAGATACTCCCTATCCCGCCGATCGACCAATCATCCGAGTTCATCCACCTCTCGACAGCCCTCCAAATCCCAAGCGCCCTTACCTTTCTTCAGATCAGACCCGAGGCCGTACTAGTACATCCTACGACCCGCTCGCGCGATCGGAGTTGATCAGGTGCGAAGGTGCGATGTATTGGGGCGCGATGATACCGGCGGGTGAGGGGCAACTGTTGACGATGCTACTTGATGGGTGCATTCGAGGTCATCAATGACCACCATTTAAGCAAGATTGTCGTTGAAAAAGGCTGGCACATCAAGACCGGCGCCATTTCGCCTCGGTTGACTATAACACCCAGCTGGATCAACCTGGCCTGTGTGCTTCGAGTAGGTCCGTATAGCGCCGGCCAGGGTATGGCCGATGTCGTGGATCGTATGCGTTGCATATATCCCTGCACATCATCATGTGTCACTCTGTCTTCAGCCCAAACCCAAGCACGGTGTGGCTGGTCCGTCCCTCGAGCGTGTTAGTAGAGATCGTGGTACACTCGGCGAGACGACAGCCCGTTGCATTTTCCACACAAGTTCATCCGTTGTCTGTTGGTGACGCACGAGTGGTACGAGACGTACAACGTGCAGTTCACCCAGCCCTGGTCAAACGGCAACCAGACGTTGTTAAAGCAATGTTTGAAGTGTCACAGGAACCCGTGGAAGGCAACTACGGTATAGATGGCGGCGCCATACTCGTGAACAAGGCAGCTGGCGTTCCGCAATGAACACCTGATATTTCTAAATTGTCAAGATGTCGGGTTCGGATGAGTTCTGGTTGGGCACTTGCCGCTTCCGAACCAGAGGACCGTACAAACCGATTGGAGCAAGTAACTTGTTTATATCTCGTCATCTCGGTTTTCGCGCACTAGGTGAATCCGAACGTTGACAAGGCAGAATGGCATTGGTCTTGAACTGTGATAAAAGGGGTTTGGTCCGTCGTGTTATCATGCCTGCGTTCGGTCTTTCTTTCTTCACGGAGATCTAGACGCGACTGTGATGTCGTTCCGGGACGTACTAGTAGTAGCACCATACAATATGATTTTTTTGGTCCGACGGCTCGACACCGTCGATATGTGCTACGGAGGTGCGAGGGGACGATGGCCTCGCACGGTAATGGGCGGTGCCTGCATTCGAAACCTGTCTGCCAGTCTGACCATAGCCGTTGAGGAAAATGAGATGGGGTTTGTGGGAAGCGGTGACGAGACTCACGAGAGGCGGTGGGACGGGTGAGGTGTTGGAGGTGGATTGGACCTGGATTGGAAGACCGCAGGCCCTTTCGAATCCCAGTCGCGCCCATCGGACCGTTTTCTCATGTGAAACACAACTTGAAACACCCAGCGTTCCCAGACGGTCGACAGTGACAAAAATCTTGGTGCGTCCTCAGTCTGTTGATAATCGGAAAGTCAGAGAGAGACTCGGAAGTCATCGCACAACTTCAAGTTGCACCTGCCAAAGACGCTGGTTATATCGGAAGCACTGTCCGAGTGGGATAGTAAGTGCCCAATGGGAGGCTCGAGGGCGTCGAGGGCGCGCTTTTGTTGACTCTGTCATGGTTGCACGTCAACACCAAATTGACAGTTGATTAGGAGCGGATTACGGTCGATTAGAGTCACATCTAGAGAGGCCGCGGTGGTCAATTTTGATTCATACCTTATTTGGTCGCGATCGGCGCATCGGGATTACAGCGCCGAGTTGGACCACGAGGAGGCCCATGGCAAAGATATCATATCGGTGGCATAAATAAGTACTCGGGTATCACATACTGTCGATTGACCGTGCCTCCGAGAAAGCTATCCGTGCATCTCGCGCCCCTGGTCGCGGTGAAGGCTGGTGTGGGCAATGCTCTTCTCATGCTTGTCGTGCCCCGACTCGTACGTAGGCGTTCAAAGATGGAGAAGCTATTGAACGCGTGGGTCGTCCATGTGCCTGACCGACAAGGTTGGCGTGTGTGGCCCCTTCGCGCTTGCGACAGCCGTGGGTGGCATCCAATTCCACCGTTCCTCCAGGAGTGCGTCTTTATTTATTTCCGGACAGGAATTGGACCAACGACGTTATAGGGTCTTTGGATAGTACTATAAATAAGCCCTCTGTACGAGTTTGTCTCGGCAACCTTCTGACTAACTTAGAGCTCTACAATCTGACGCGTGCTCGCTCTGCCTTTGGACGGACGTAGATGTGTAACCTGTCTGCAGCGTAGCTCGCCAGCCTGATCAGCACGCGTCGTCGCGTTAAGGTTCGTGGACGGGGTCGTGCTTGCCAGTCAGAGCAGGGGGCTAAGAGTGGCAGCTGATGTTGATTGAAGATGTTTCAGTAGATTTCGCTCTCCCCGTTCGACTTACCTAGGTTGGTGTTAAAAGCAGTCTGACAATGCCTCCCATAAAACGCGATAATAGAATCGAGGTTGAGTCGTGGTTTGAGTTCTGGTATTACTGAGAACAGCAAAATGTTGTGCTATTGCATACAAAGTCATAGTAATCAGTCAAGTGTGACATCAAAGCACTTTATCCATCGTTCCTCATGCATGAAATGACTCATATCAAATGGTATCACTGGGGCACCAATAACCAAGGTTGCTGGGGGTAAGCATAGAGCAGGCCTAGGATAGTAGTGTGGTATCCAAAGGACGAGGGCGCCAGAGGTACTTCGCAACTAGCCATCAGCGCTGAGCGTCCATGTACATGCATCGTGGTAGGCATGCAGAGAATTGAAGCCGTGTGGTGGGGAAGCCAGATATCGAGGATCGTGGATGTTCAATGGCGGAGCCACGGAGCTTGTCTTTGCATCCCAGATCCGCACTGTTGTATCTTCAGAGGAGACGACGCGCTTTCCATCAGGTGAAAACACGACTGATGTGATTTCACCGGTGTGTCCGTGGAAGGGCCCAGCAACCAGGGATCCTGTATCGGCGTCCCAAATCCGCACGGTTCTGTCCTCAGAACCAGAAACGACACGCTTTCCATCAGGTGAAAACCCAACTGATGCGACGTAACCAGTGTGTCCCTTGAGGGGCCCAGCAACGAGGGATCCCGTCTCGACATGCCAAATATACACCGTTCTGTCTCGAGAGCCGGAGACGACGCTTTCCATAAAAACCCGACTGATATGACATAATGAATGCGTCCCTCGAAAGGCCTAGCAAGGAGAAATCCCGTCGCAGCATCCCAAATCCGTACTGGTGTTCCGTCTCTAGAGCTGGAGACGACGCGCTTTCCATCAGGTGAAAACCCGGCGGATATGACGTCATCACTGTGTCCTTTGAAGGGCCTCACAAGGAGACATCCCATCGCAGCATCCCAAATCCGCAATGGTGTTCCGTCTCTAGAGCTGGAGACGACGCGCTTTCCATCAGGTGAAAATCCGACGGATATGATGTTACTACTGTGTCCTTTGAAGGGTCCCATAAGGAGAGATTCTGTCTCAGCGTCGCAAATCCGCACTGTTCTGTCGCGAGACCCGGAGACGACGCATTTTCCATCAGGCGAAAACCCGACTGACGAGACGTGATCAGTGTGTCCGTTGAAAGGCCCCACAAGGAGAGTTCCCGTCTCGGCATGCCAAATCCGCACTGTGCT